>PVJC01015696.1:0-34683 GCA_004026665.1 Murina feae | reverse complement strand
ATAATTAAAATGCCAAGAGCAAAAGACAAGGAGAGAATCTTAAAAGCTGCAAGAGAAAAGCAGTTAGTTACCTACAAGGGGGCACCCATACGACTGTCAGCTGATTTCTCAACAGAAACTTTGCAGGCCAGAAGGGAGTGGCAAGAAATATTCAAAGTGATGAATAGCAAGAACCTACAGCCAAAATTACTTTATCCAACAAAGCTATCATTCAGAATTGAGGGTCAGATAAAGAGCTTCACAGACAAGAAAAAGCTAAAAGAGTTCATCACCACCCAACCAGTATTATATGAAATGCTGAAAGGTATCCTTTGAGAATGAGGAAGAAGAAAAAGGAAAGTAAAAATTATGAACAACAAATATATATCAACGAATGAATATAAGAATCAAGTGAATAAAAAATGTGATGAACAGAATAAACTGGTGAATAGAATAGAATCAAAGGCATAGAATGGAGTGGATGGACAAGTTGGGGGGGTTAAGGGTGTTGGGGGTGCATGAAGAGACTGGACAATAATTGTACACCTACGGATGAGGACAGTGGGGGGGCAAGGACAGAAGTTGGGGTGGGAAATGGGAGGAGGGGAGCTATGGAGGAAAAAAGAGAACAACTGTAATCTGAACAATAAAGATAAATTTTAAAAATAAATAAATAAAATAAAGTTAAAGTTTAAGCTAATGGTAATATGAATCCTGACAACCAAAGTCAATCAATACTACCACTATTCCATTCCCTCAGGGGAAGTTATTAGAGAGTTTTGCTATATATGTAACTGCCAATGGGTGAGATTTTATACTTGCTTCTTATTTATATAAACAACTAAACAAATACATATCATATATACTTCTGACAATCTTTCAATAAAGTGGTATTGTTATTTCCATTTTCCAAAGAAAGAAATTGAGAAAGGGAATATCCTAAGGCTACAGAGATAATAAATGGAAGAATCAAAATTTTAACCCAGATCGAATTTTCTATCTTTTCTCTTCACTTAACTATTTCTCAGAGAATAAAAAACTTGTGGGTTTTTTTCCCCCCTAGAAAACAAAGAAAAATAATACCCATGATATAAAATCAATATTCTCCAGCTCTTCTGAGGAGGATTTAGAGCTGTTATGGAAATCATAGCTCTGTTTTAGAGCATGACTTTCTCAACTGTGGCACTATTGACATTTTGGGTCCAATAATTTGTTGTTGTGGGGAGGCATTCTGTCCTGTGTACTGTAGGATGTTTAACCTCTGCCAACTAGATGCCTACAGCACTGCCCAACTGTGACAACAAAACAAGTTGGTAGACATTATCAAATGTCCCCTGGGGGAAGGAATAGACTGTTGAAAGTCATTGGTTTTAAAGGGATGTTCTTATACAGTATTTTAACAGTGGAACTTTTTGAAGGAAGAAATATTTTATAGAACACTGATTTTTAAAATTTAGGTAAAATGAGGATGTTTCCTTGGAGGATAGAGCTACACTCACTTGATTTTGACCTCACCTCCCTCAGCAACCTCCTACATCAATTTCTAGGGTCCCAAGAAGACTATGTAGAAATGGCTGTTCAGAGAGAATTTATATCTTTCTCTTGGATGTTGCCATACATGGTTCTACATTGCAGCTACCCTTCATCTATTAAACATAGATTTGCCAGTTACGTAGTTATAGCTTTGACAAGGTAAATAAGCAGAGCTATTATCAGGTTTTTTGTTTTTATTTATAAAATCTCATTCAAACCAGCAAAGTCACTCCAACTGTTCAGTAAAATGGCCGTGAGATCCACTTGGGTGAATCTAACAACTCATTTGCCACAGAACTATCTCCAACAGCGATGCTCCCAGCATGCAATGGAACTGGCTCGGATTTCACTAAAATCAAGATGGGCCCTTGGGCTTGCAGGTTTGGCTCCGTGGATAGAGCATGGTCCTGTGGACTGAAGGGTCCTGGGTTGGATTTTGGTCAGGGGCAGGTACATTGGTTGCAGGCTCTGCCCTTGCCCTGGCCCTGCTGGGGGCTCATGCAGGAGGCAACCAATCAATGTATTTCTCTCACATCAGTATTTCTGTTTTACCTTCTCTCTTTCACTGTCTCCACAAATCAATAGAAAAATATCCTCCGGTAAGGATTTTAAAAAGTAAATTAAAAAAATAAAAGCAAGATGGATCCATGGCTCAGTTGGTCTCAAACTTCGACTAGTTCAGAAGCATTGTAGATGAAAACCTACCTTTTCTTGGTTCTTGTTCTAGAATGGCATTTCTTTTGTTAAAATTGATACATTCAGTCACTCCCTGTTTTACAAATGGGAAACGTTCATAGTGAAGGTTAATACCTATGGAGAGGATGTTGTCTACTTCACCGAATATTCAAGTATGCTGATGTAAGTTACATTTCATGCTGACTGGCTAAAATCAGAAAGGTCAATAGTTGTTGGTGTTTGGCTAATTTTACCCAAAACTTACTCACGTTAGACCCGTGTTAAATATTCCTGTGAATAAATACATTATTGACTCCCCTCTCTCCATTTATTAAATACTTGATAAAATGGAATTTTAAACAGAATTTTAAAAACAGGATTTGTAATTGTTTGTTTTGGCAATAGAGGCACATTTATTAAATTTCTACAGAAGTTCTAAACCTTTATCTGGGATAACATTTAAAATTCTACAATCCTATTTTTTCTAAATGTACTAAAACTTAAAAGAAAGATTTTCACCTGTTTTCTGGATTGTTGTTGTTTTTTTACTTTTTATTTTATTTATTTTTTATAAAAACTAATGCTAGCACAGTGACATATGGTTACTAGACTTATTGTGATAATCACATTGTAAGTTACATAAATACTGAATCATTATGTTGTACATCTGAAAATAATGTAATATTGTATGTCAAGTACAACTAAAAATAAATTTAAAAAATAATCTAATTCTTAAAACAAATTAGCCCAAATTTGAATCACTTTGAGAATTCTCAGGCATTATACTATGATTGTTGATAACCTAGAAAAGAGAGGCAGAGTGAAAGGAAGAAAGAAGATGACGTTCATCTGAATTTAGTAATATAAAGTACAAAATATAAATTAGTTTTTGACAAGTTTTATTTTTCTGTAGTTACTTTTTTTCTGCAGATTTGTTGGCGAGTTGATTTTATTGTTTCTACTTGTTTAAGTACTAAATTTCAAACTATCTAGTGAAACATCTCCTGCTGATTCAGTAGAATCAACTATTGATTTTACTTATAATAATAAAGGCAGATTCTTACTGAGACCACTTCAGACACACAGTAAAGTCAAAATCTTTAATTTACTTATTAACATCTGAATCTTTCAACTGTTAAAGAATACCTTAAAGTATTACTACTTAAGTCAACCAGTAAATGGTTACAACTGGCTCAAAGAGGAATTCAAAATACCGCATGGATATTAGCAGATAAGGAAATCTAAAATGAACTTACAAATAGGTGGAAAACTGTTGTACTGCTTAATAGGGAAAGGGAGTATGTTATTTGTAACTAGAGGCCTGGTGCACAAAACTTTGTGCACTCAGGGCGGGGTCCCTCAGCCCGGCCTGTGCCCTCTTGCAATCTGGGACCCCTCGGGATATGTCCATCTGCTGGTTTAGGCCTGCTCCTCAGGGGAATGGACTTAAGCTGATAGTCAGATATCCCTCTGGCAGCCCGGGAGCCTTCAGGGGTTGTCCACTTGCCAGCAGGGAACAGGCCTAAGCTGCAGTCGGACATCCTTAGTGTTGCTAAGGAGGTAGGAGAGGCTCCCACTACCACTGCTGTGCTGGCAGCTGTCACACTGGCATGTGGCTGAGCAGAGCTCCCCCTGTGGGAGTGCACTGACCACCAGGGGCAGCTCTTGCATTGAGCGTCTGCCCCCTGGTGATCAGTGTGTGTCATAGTGACCAGTCATTCCCAGTGGTTCTGCTGTTAGAGTTAATTTGCATATTACCCTTTTATTATATAGGATAGAGGCCTGGTGCATGGGTGGGGGCCTGCTGGTTTGCCCTGAAGGTTATCCCGAATTAAGGTGGGGGTCCCGCTGGGGTGTCTGACCAGCCTGGGTGAGGGATTGAGGGCCATTTGCAGGCTGGCCACAGCCCCTCAGGCAGGGGGATCCTGCTGGGGTTCCTGGCCAGCCTGGGTGAGGGGCTGATGGCTGTTTGCAGGCTGGCCTTCCCAGCGAGGCTGGCTGGAAGCAGGAATCTAGGATTTATTTATCTTCTATAATTGAAACTTTGTTGCTTCAACCTGAGCCCAAGTCAGGTTGCCCCTGACAACCCAGGCTTCCAGCACTTCCTTGAGCCTAAGTCCGCTGTAAGCAGGTACCTGGGGTTTATTTTTCTTCTATAATTGAAACTTTGTTGCCTTGAGCAGAGGTCACAGCCAGCCAAGGCAGTCAGAAACCTTAGCTTCCTCCACCACCGGGGCAAGCCTCCTGCTTGTTCCAGCTCTGTGGCTGCCTGCTGCCATCTTGGCTGGGTTAATTTGCATATAGTTGCTCTGATTGGCTGTTAGGTGTAGCTTATGTATAGTGGAGTGACACCAATTTGCATATTATTCTTTTATCAGATTAGATTCCACCAAACAAGATTTATTTGTCCATCTGTGCACAAGAATTATTTACATTTACATCAGTTATTTACAACTTACATAGCTGCAAATAGCTCAAAAATAGTGAAAAGCATAAAGATCCATAGAATCACATTACCTGGAAAGAGCACTCCTAAACAACACTAAATTTTCCAGAGAAGAAAATAGTAATTATTTGTCTATTTCAAAATCTTTCACAATTTTTCCTATAAGCATTTTTTTCTTAGCATGATGATAATTGAAGTGAATGTTCTCCTTAATAATTTTTTTCTGAAGGAAACTAGAGGCTTGGTGCATGGATTTCTGCACTGGTGGGGTCCCTTGGCCTGGCCTCCAGGGATCGGGCTTAAGCCAGCTCTCCGACATTCCCCTAAAGTTCCTGGATTGCAAGAGGATGCAGGCTGGACCGAGGGACCCCACTGGTGCACGATCAAGGCCAGGAAAGACCAACAGGAGGGTGGGACCTCAGGAGCTTGGCCTACCAGGGAGGGACTGTGGGAAGGCTCCAGGGTGTGTCTGGCCATCTTGCCCAGTCCTGATCAACTGGACCCCAGCAGTAAGCTAACCTACAAGTCACAGTGTCTGCCCCATGGTGGTCAGAGTGCATCATAACGACTGGTGGAACAATCAAATGAACAGTTGGACACTTACCATATTAGGCTTTTATTATATAGGACAGTTTGTTTAAGCAATTAAATGCCTTGCTGACAACTGATATGAAAGGGCTTTGGATGAGGTGAAAAAGGAAGACCATGTTTTCATCTGAAACCACTAAAAGAATTATGATTTTGTCAATGACTGTTTCCCATTTCTTACCTAGCCACAAGACAGACACATATATTTCATATTTTAAAATGCTGGTTGACAACCATTGACCTAAGTGCACAGCCAAGTTTAAGAACCATTGGTCTAAGTCATTTGTGGTACTCAAGGTCTTGCCTTTATCACGTAGCTCTGAATCTAGAGGTGACCACATGATCCATTTCTGGTTAATGAGATATGAAGTCACTTCTAATTAAATGATTCTGGGAAAGCTATTGCTTTCCTCTTTGAGACTAGCAGCCACGGCTGGAATTGTTCCTCAGTCTCCTTCTTCTGCCTTAAATGCAGATGTGATGGCTGCAGCTCTCGTAGCCATTTTGCTACTGTGATGAGACAAGCGCAGGATAAAAATGAGCAATCTAAGCATGGAAAAGCAGAAAAAGAGAAATAATCAGGGGACCTGAGAGCATTGTTCAGTAGCTAAATGAATGCCAGAAACAACTGGCAATATTCAATTTTTTTTCTTAAAGCAAACATTTCTTGAAGTCACATTTGTTCTATTTAAAGTCTAGTGTTTCTCAACCTTCTGGCCCTTTAAATACAATTCCTTGTGTTGTGACCCAACCATAAAATTCTTTTCATTGCTACTTCATAACTGTAATGTTGCTACTGTTAGGAATCGTAATGTAAATATCTGATATGCAGGATGACCTTAGGCGACCCCTATGAAAAGGGTCATTTGACCACCAAGGGGATCGCGACCTACAGGTTGAGAGCCGCTGGAAACCATTGTTAACTGCAATTGACAAGCATTTCTAGGTGACACATGTCATTTTCCACAATAGATGGCCTGCTATATTCATTCCTATCTGATAAAACTAAAATTCGCAATCTGTAATTGCCACTGATGACACTCTTGTAGTTTCATCTCTCTCTTCCTCTTTCCTCTTCTCTATGTATTTATAAATTATATTGATAAACTAGGGGCCCGGTGCACAAAAATTTGTGCACTCGGGGGTCCCTCAGTCCAGCCTGTACCCGCACAACCTGCCATCTGCCACTTGCATATCTCGCCCCACCCACCCCACACACACCACTCGCCACCCTGCCGATTGGCTCCCCACCCCACACCACCCGCCACCCCACTGATCGCTCCCCACCCCCACACCACCCTCCACCCCTCTGATCGCTCCCCACCCCCACACCAACTGCCACCCCCACACCAACCGCCAACTGCCATCTCCCTCCCACCCACCCCCACATCCTGCTCACCCTGCTGCTGGCACTGCACTGGCCTCCAGGGCTGCCAGCCGCCATCTTGCCTGAGCTAATTTGCATACAGCCATTCTGATTGGCTGGTGGGCGTGGCTTACCCCGTACCGGAGAAACAGTTAATTTTAATATTACGCTTTTATTAGTTAAGATCATACTATAGATATTGTCTTATAACTTGTTTCCTTACCTGATATTTGATAATTTCCTTATATTCTTCTAAATTCTAAAACATAACTCAATGCCTGATATGGATGCAATTTAATTAGACCACTCAACTTATAGGAGCTTTGTTTTCAGGTGGTTTTAGTTTTGTTATCATTACTCGTGTAAGATAAATCTTGTGTTTAATTTTTGTAAGCACCTGTGTTTATTTTCAGAATAAAATTTTAGAAGCGTAATTAATTGGCAGAAAGGAGGTGGGAAAGATTGTTGACTTGCTTTCTCCTTCAAATCACTTCTATAAGTTTTCAGAAGGCTTGCCTATATTAGGGCTGAATCCTATGTACTTTGTTTGCTTGTTCTTATAATTGGAACCGTGAATAATTATGATAAACCTATCTATGTATAGAGATTGCCATTGTGCAGCTTATGATTTTGTTGTTTTAAATTTACTTTTTTCTATGTTACATCCTAAAATAGATCTAATGTAAAATTTCATTATTTTAGCTATCAGAGAGTTTCAACTGTCTTCCATTTAATTAAAAATATTTGTTGTATAGCAAACCAGCTAACTCCTTGAAAAGATTTGAAATAGCTGCACCAATGGCATCATTATCCAAAGCAAACAGTCATCTGCTGAAAAGCAAAAGTAATGTGATAAATTACATAGATAGACACAATCTTTCCTCCTTCCCTTTGCACTATGACTGTGATGCTCTGCACAAGAGGTGGAGTCTGTTTTCCACCCCCTGAGTCTGGTTCGATGTTGGGAATCGCTTTGGCTCTAAGCATTCATAGAAAGCAGATGTGCCAGTTCGGAGAGTCTAGGAGAGCGATTTTCAACTGGGGTCCCACAAGACTTGTTAAGCCATGCAACACCGAACTGTTTAGTCAGGGACACTGATTTTCTTTCCCTTAGACGGTCAAATTTAAAAAATGACAACAATCAACACAGCAATGGCTGTCTGGTGTGGAGCCCTTCTTGAAGCATAAATATAGAGCTCATATAATAGAGTTGCACCTTATTGTTCCCATTTCATAATAAGGTTGTGTCTGATTGGTTAATTATTGGCACCAGAAATCTTTATAAGTATAGGCACCTGACTTTTAAAAAATTCCCTTTGGACAAAAAGGGTAGGTAATTATTATTTTTGTAAATCAATAAAAAGTATATCTATTTTTTGTCAGATTGGCAAAAAATATATTTTTTGGTGTGCTGCAGAATTTTAGTAATTATGTGTCCCATGAGATGAATGAAAAAGGTTGAAAATCTCTGGTCTTGGACAACACAGACCTTGCTGCTTGCACAAACCCCACCTTCCCTGCCACACCCTACCCGCCCCCACCCGACCCCCACCACGTGTTGTGAAGGACATCTGGCTGGCTAGTGCTAAAAGATGAGGACCATACTAAGGCCAGTACAAATCATCCATCTCACTTTACTGCTGATTGCAGATATTTGAGTGAACTCAGCTAAGACCAGAAGAAATGCACAGTTGAGTCCAGACCAAATTGCCAACCTATATAATTATGTACTATGTAAATAGTCATTTTAAACCATTAGGTGTGGAGGTAATATGTTACCCAATAATAGCTAACTGCTACAGGAAATGAATACAAACCACAGAATAGGCTCCTTTAAATAAAGTAGCTTAATAACCAAAGCTATAAATTCTTTAGCAAATAGAGGAAATGATAAAAATACCCATTAAATTTTACTAAAACTAGAGCAATATTGATAAGTAATAACAAAGATATACAGATTAATCTGAAATCATGTTTTTTCTGATTTCTTATTTAGATAGTAAATTTTTTATTAAAAACACATGTTTCATCTTTCAGTAATGATCACTATTGTTTCTATTTTAGTAACTTACAAAAAAATGTAATCATAAATTATATTTTTCAGGGGGGTAGGGGCCGGCGGGGGGGGGGAGGGGGGAAAGGGGGAGAAATGGGAGATACCTGTAATACTATCAACAATAAAAATATATTTTAAAATGAAATAAACAAAATAATATAAAATACAGGTCCAGGTTTTTTTTAGATGATGTTCAACTTTTATTTATAGCAAATGAAAAAAATCCTTTCCTCATTTTAGATAACTCCACCTAAGCAAATAGCAGATGTTGGAATAAAATAGCAGAACTAATTCTAGTGCTAGATCGCTAGATTAGTCAATTCATCTACCTTACAATGTCCTCCCGAAGAATGAAAGAGACTGAAGCCTCTGTCCACTAGCTTTAGATGGTGGTTATAAAGAGGAGCTGAGACAGTTCATCTTAAAATACTTCATAGAACACAAAGCTCTATGTAAATGCAAGGTGTTATCACTATTCCATCGGGCTGTTATCACTATTACATTGGGGAATAGCCTTTCTTCTGTGCTGTGTAAACAGATTGATGAGACAGAGCTCCTCCCTGGTTACAAATTAATCACTTTATTTTGTGAGGTATGGAAAGCACTTTCTCAACTCTGAGGAGTTGAGGGGATACTGTCTGGTGGGCCCTCCAAGCTTTTCACAATCAATCTCACATTTCATTAATCAACTATAGGCATTTAAAAAGGCCACCTGTCCCCTTCTAGTTGTTGCTTAAAATGAAAAATGCTGCTCTGGGTGATGGTTTTCTGATTAATCTGAATATTTACTACAGGATTTATCATACTGTCATCAATCTCCCCAAAATATATAAAGTCAAAGGAGGCTTATAAAAATATTATGTTCAGGAAAAACAACAAGGGAAATGGAAGGGGAGAAAATGGGGGCGGAGAGAAATAGAAAAAGAGAGACAGGAGAGGGGAGATAAGTTCTTGAGCAGTAAGCTTTTCTAATGTATTTCTCCTAAAAAATATTATTTCCATTTTTTTAGAACAACAGACTTTATTATGATGTGCTTTGTTTTTATTCTTCTGTGTATTTATATACCTCAGCATGAAGTGCTAATAAAATCAGAATGTGTGGTCTGTGTTCACATGCACCACCTTTCTTTGCCCTATAACATGGTTAAACATTGAGCTAAGCCCCTAAACTCAACCAGCTTTGGTAAGAGTATCTGTTATGGGTCCCAGTGGAGCTGTGGTAGAATAAACAGTTATATAAAAAGCTCAACAGCCTATTACTGTAGGGCTTGTGTCCTTATTCATATTCATGTTGTTTATCTCTGTCTCCTTACCTGCCAGCTCACTAAGTTCAAAATTTGATTTTTTTAATAGAGGAAAAGCTTTTGAGATACAGTTAAAAATAACACTTCAAATTAAAATGTCCCTGAGAAAGTTCACAAAAATGTATTATAACAATTGCATATGAGACAACTTTGTGGAAGCAGGCTATCAAAGACCGGAGGCAGCCATGAAGTTGTTACATAGCCTAATGGGAGAGGGAGAGAAGGGCCATAACAACAAGAGAATGGCACTGGTTTTGATCTTGAAGATGGACATCATAGATGTCATATTTTGGGCAAAGAATTATCCTACATGGGAGGTAAAGAGGATGGAGCAACTTAAAGCAATTGCCAATGTAGCAACAACAAGTCAAAGCGAATGTGTTCATAATGGTGTATCACCCAAGACATTTTGGTTCAGAGTGCAGTATAGAGCTTAGCAGCTTCTGGTATGTGCTCTATAATCTAGTCATTACATGGCTTAGATCCAGTTCTCTATATTCCCCTCCAATGGATTAAAATTTGCCTTCAGTTACATAGAGGACTTTCACACATGAAGGAATCAGAGCTAAGAAAAAGTGAAATCATACATTAGTCTAAAAGGTTAAATCACCAGCAGAGGATTGAAAGGGAGTGGAAGAGAAGAATCCCCTAAGGACACTTTGTGAGATGACCTGGAACCAATCCTCTTACCCACAATAACCAATTACTGTCTATACTTCCTCCTTTCTATCAGATAGCATCAGTAATTTTAGTTACTGCAGGATTCAGTTATTTCAGCAGAGACACCCAGATGTGAAATGGATGCTGATTATAGCTGGCATGTAAGTGGGATATTCTTCTCACATGTGACTGAAGACCAATTCCAATTCTAGGTCTGGAGGCCCATGGGAATAAATCTAAACCAAAAAGAAATCTTATTTTTGTTAAAATTTTGATAACTGGATTGCATCTATGCTTTCTAATAGCTGCCAGTAAGGAGAAAACTCTGTCCTACTTTTGTATCTGAACAGTAATCTACAGGGTAATTATATGAGCCATATGGTGAGAATTTAGCTAACAAACTTTTACGGGTTGAAAAATTTATCATTTTGCTTGTGGCAAGGTCTCCATGTGAAATCAAAAAATGAATCCCATGTATTCTGTTGCTGGGGCTGACCAGCAGCCCCCGAACTACAGTTGGATGGGTTACTCTGACACAACATTTGCTGTGAAAGAGAGGGCTAAGGGACTGTCTGGCTAAAAGTACCAGACAGCCTACATTGCCTGCCTCATTAGGCTTTTATTGTATCATCAGTTTGAGATAAAGTGTATCAGATACAATCAGTAGGATAAGTAATATTGGGAGGACACATGTGTTTGTAATGTCCTTTAAGCAAAGACACCCACAGATTAAGGATCCCAGTAAACACCTGGGGGTCTGCATATGCACAGGCTTGTTTGGAAAGGTCAAGGAATAATTAAGGGCACCACCTTCAGCACTCTGATAAGTAGCAATTCTGATAAATAGTGCAGGCAGCCTTCCACACACTTCCTTTTTCTGGGAATGTCCTCCTTACAAACTTTCCAACCAAGTCTCATGCTTTCCCACATTCTGTGGTTAATTAATAATATAACCATTTGAAACTATAATTCTACCTGTTGAAAAAAAAAGGTTCTTTTCATTCATATCTTTTGATGTTTAACTAATTTTTCATTCAACTATGACTTTATGTAAAGCAGAGTCTTTAGACTAATATATAGACTGCTACTGCACTTCAAATAGGGAATAATTAAAATAGGTCCCAAAGAATTAATAATCTCTGCCTGTAATAAAGCCTTATGCACAATTTTTGGTATATACCAACATACTTTGAATTGCATAAGAAAGTTTACATGACATTTTAAAAGAAAAAGTTTGGGATGAAAATGTGTTCCCTTTTCCTGCAGTAATTTTGATTTCATTTCCTGTTCTTCTTTATAATTCACATGGTACTTAGCTTACCTTAAAAAATGGTTCTATTTGACACATGGATAACTTTGTTATTGAAAATATATTTTGGCATGATTGAAAAGGTGTAAAGTTAAACCTACATTCTCAAATTGAATGACATCCAAACGAAACCATAGAATGTCCTTAGGCCTCAATTACCTTATCTAAATACTGAGAAAAATAATACCAAAATTGTTGTCAGAAGTAAATACCATGAATTCCAAAACACATTTTCAAATTTAAGATACAGCTGGCATGGCTCAGTGGTTGAGGGTGGACCTATGAACCAGAAAGTTACGTGCTGTGGTTGTGGGCTCAGTCCCCAATTTGAGGCATGCAGGAAGCAACCCATCAAGTATTCTCTCTCTTCATTGATGTTTCTTTATCTATCTGTCTCTCCATTCTTCTCTGAAATCAATAAAAATATATTTTAAAAAATTTAAATAAAATGTAAAATACAAGTATTGGTTAAAATGGCATTGTTATCATTTTGATTAATAAAAAGAACAAACAAGTAATCATATTTCTCATGTTATATAATGGAACATAATCTTTTGCTTGAGTTTACTGGCCAACTATATCAATAATAACAAAAACAGCTTCTGTATTCGTATATTATACAAGAAAGGAGTTTTTTAATAACTGAAATGGCATACCACATTCTGAAAACAAACTTTACCATATTGTTCATCATGATTAATTAGACAGAAGATGGACACCTTAGCAATCACTGAGTTTGCCAAAGGCACAGGAGATGACCTAAAAATTGAAATCTCCTTAGTAGAGGTCTAAATTTTAAACCCAATACCCTGCACCATCAAATTGATAATTATTCAAAAGTAATCATTTTAGAAGGTTAAAATGTGGACCAAACTTGAGTAATATACCTTATATTTAAGCTCATTATATTAAACAGCCATACACATACTCATACTACATACCACACACACACACACAATTTTACCTCATTGTTGCTTCCAACTACATAATGAGGCAATTTAGATTGCACGCACTATCCATTGTTCAAATGGAACAGCATGGGAAGTTCAAATGGTTTGCCCAATTTCCTAGAAGAACTCAGCGAAGTGGAACTAAAAGTCAGGGGCTTCAACTCGTAGCTTATTCCCCTTATTGTGGTGCCACACTCTTCACTCAAGCCTACTATAGGTATGTGAACTTTAGAAGGGTTTCAAAGATTGCTGGTAGAAGTATAGTATATTTGATGGTGCCTGGGTGACAAGTGAAAAGACACTTTGGGAAGTATAGTTTGTGGGAGATGTTGGAGAGAAAGAACTCTGGGGGGAGGAGAGATGAAAGGTTGTACTCTCAGAAATTCCCATCCCACTACTCTCTATATAACACCCATTGTGCTGTGACCAGTACTTTCTTGACTAGATTAACCATCTGTGTCTGATGGGTGATGGACTCATGCCCAAGGCAGTCAATTATGCTTGAGAACTTTTCCCCAAATCTCAACCAGTGCTTGCTTCCTGAAGGCAGAAAGAGAATAGGACTTATTAAAAAGAGAATAAAATGTTCTTTCCACAGTGTCCATATGTAGAACACTGCCCAGGAATCACAAATAACTATCATGAATTAATGATGAGAAACCTTGGGAATGGAAATAAAAGCTACCATTCTAGGGAAAAAAATCACAACATCATTTTAAAAAGTAGACACCTTTGAAAGCAGCAGTATGTATTTTTTGGCAGATGAATTCTATTGTGACATTTTAATATCTTTCAAATACATGAATGGATAAAAAAAATTCATTTATTCTGTGGGAGAATGATGAAGTTACACAAGATTGCTCTATGAACATTTGAATTCTAAAGATACCAGACAATCTAAAATATCCCACCAAATCAATCTTGGTGCAATGAAGCTTCCTTAAATCATTGTAATCATCAAGCACACTGTCCAATGTGGGTAGTTTCTCTCTAGCTCTCTTGTAAAGCTGTTAACTTAGACTTTCCTTTCTCTCTGGTTGCCTTTACCTCTCTGGGGCTGGGCCCAGGTCCTTTTCTTTCTTGGTCATTCTCCTACTTTTGTCCAATATTTTCCTGAGAAAAGATTCATGGAAGGTAATTGTTTTAGATCTTTCATCTATGAAATATCTTTATTCTACCTTATACTAATTACTGCTACTAGTCGGGATAAGCTATGTATGTTAAAGTGTTACGGATGCTAACATATTGGTTAGATTTAGGTATTTGGGGCTGACTTCCTAATTTTCTTTCTTTCATGTCTCTGCCTTTAACTGGTACTTTCTGGGAGGCCCCAAATTTATTTTCTATAGTTTCTGTTGAAAATTTTCCTTCATCATTATATTTTTATTTCCCAGATCTCTTGTTTATTCTCTTATTACTTCTCTTGAATAGCAGCATGACAACTTATTATTGATTCATGGACACATTTTCTCATCTCTCTAAAGATATTAATAATTTCTTCTAAGTTTCTTAAAATTCACATGGGTAGGGTCCCTGGCCTGGTCAGCGATCAGGGCTGATTGGAGTTTTCCTTTCTTCAGCTTGGGCCTTCCTTCATTCTGTGCCGCCCCCTGGTGGTCAGTGCAAGCATAGCAAGTGGTCTAATGCCCGAGGGAGCAGCTTGCACATTAACCTTTTATTATATAGGATTGTCTGCATTTCCTTCAAGGGGTGTATTATTCTGCTTGTTTACTTTGGTGTCTGAATTCAATATTAAAGACCTTTCTCGATTTCTTCTGGCCCTTGACTGACTACTAATATTGAAAAATGGGAATTCAAAATTTGACTGGCAACCAAGAGTGTCCCATAAGGTGGGTCAACCCTGGGTCTTTTGAGAAGTGATTGAAATTTTAGGGTGGAAAAACATCATTGTATATCTCTCTAGCTTTTTTGCTTTGGGGCTTTTCAGATTTACCAAGATGAAATTACAATAAACATTTACCTAGTGCTTTTTAATCTTCTATAATTTTATGAGAAAGGTACTATTTTTAACCTAGTGCTATAAATGAGGACATTGAGATAAAAAGAAGTTGAAGTTACTTGTTCAAGGTTACACAGCTAACTAGAGGTACACAAACATGCAGCTGCCTCCCATGTCCACTGCAATGATATTGCTTCTTGAGTTCCTATTGGAAAGTATAAGCTACACATTACCTGTGTGAAAAGGGCTAGGCTACCAGCATTCTGTGTATAGATAGATACTCTAATCTCTATGCTTTCCATAAAGTATTACTACCTCCAACACTACCTGATGCCCCCTCTTGTACCCACCTAGTTCAGAGACTTTGTCTCCCCTTCTAGAGGATAAACCTCCAGGCTTTAGTGGGATCATAGAGGAAAATCTGTCCTTCTTTTTGTCAAAGAAGGAAGATCTGAGGTTTAATGCCTTTTTAAACAGATGGTTGGCCAATCCTTTTTGTTGTTACACCTGTGTTATTCTCACTTCCATTGGAACCTGATGCCAAGAGCTTTGCAGTGCGTTTGTGTGCCTGGATGTGCAGATCATGGTGCTTCACAGCTCTCACCATTGCAACTAGAATTCCTCTGAGGTGGACCATAATATACACCAGGTGTTCTTTTGGTTTCCAGTCCCCACAATTGTATTGTTACCATCTCCTTTCCCATTTGGGAGGATTAATGCTTTTTGTAAAAATTCCTGTACCATTTCATTGGGGTATTAGTAGAGAGCAGAGGCAAATTTTATTTTTGACAGCCTATGACAACTGGAAATTAGTTATATATTTTTCAATTTACAAACATCTATTTTAGATGACCTACCCTCCCTAGGGCAAGCATTGGCAGTAACCTTGGCAAATTTAGTTACAAAATGTCAACGTTGGGGTTTGGGGAGGGAGAATTATTATTTTCTAAGTATTCAACTATATACCAGGCAACGAGATAAGCCATTTAATCACTTTCACGTATTAATTCGGTTATTCAACAAATATTTATATAACAGGCTGTATGCATTTTAATAGCAGTAACTTCAGCCAGGGGAGATCTTATCCTCGGGAGGCATTTAGCCATGTCTGGAGACACTCTGTTGTCACAACTGCAGGGGTGAGGGATTTCTACGGGCTTCCATCCGGTGGGTAGAAGCAAGGAATGCTGCTGAGCATGCAGAAAACAGAACAGTCATCACAACAAAGAATTATCTAGCCCACATGGCAATCACACCAAGGTGGAAATACTCTGAAATAAAGACTTAGGAAAATGATAACTGATTGAAATGATAAAGACCTGGTTTCTTGTACTAGCACTTATCCAGCTACTGATGCTTGTGACTGGTTCCCGTTGACTTTTCCCCCCATTCATCTTATAAAAAAGGGAGACGACACAGTCTACTTGATTGTAACTGTAATGTCTTGAAATCAAGTAGTACAAGTATTCATATATTAATTCTTGATTTTTTCAGATTCTGTTGCATATTTTATATGCACAATCATGTTTCCTGTTAATAAAGACAGTTTTACTTCTTTATTAATAAAACAGGGGGGAGACTAAATTTCATTGATGTTGGCCTATTACTTTCTCATAGGATGTTTGATTCAAAGATTGGGACATTTTTCTGTTCGCTGTTCATTGTCTGCTTGTTTTAGGATAGATTAGAAGACTGCTCTCGTATAGCTAAAGGTAGGCTATCGCAGGAGCAATGAAGATCTACAGAATAATACTGGTGTGCCTCCATCCTTGAGAACACCGACCAGAAAGGATGGTGGAGGGAAGACTATGGTCACACTTCTGCTTGCAGACATGGAAGGAAGCAGTATTTTTTCCCCAAAAAGAAAGCTAGCTCTCTCTGGGAATGTGAATGCCCGTGTTACCTTTGTGAATTGAAGACTTGGTCTCATTGTGCCAAAAACGTGAAATAGATCCCACAGCTGAAGCTTTCTTTCTAAAATTGTTAAATTTTTTGAGGAACAAACCATAGGAAAAAGTTTATTTAGGAAAAAACGTGCAGTTTTCTTGAGTCATCAAAGATTTATTGTTTGAGGGATTTGCTATACTGGAGACTGGAGATACTGTAAGAGAATTCATCTGCCATAAAATTGTACAACCACTTTCAAATATAATGAAAAATTCATCGCTCAACTTTTTTCTTCAATAGAGCGGATATTATTCTGAAGTAGTGGGAAAAGTCATGTTTTCCGTTACCTTCAGTTTTAATGTGGAAAAAGAAAAGGGTTTTATTTTTCTGTAAAATCAGATAATAGTTTCATTTCTACATAACTATCTCCTCACAACTTTGTCCTGATAACTGACTCCCGAAGGACTTTTAAGTTTTGTCTATTGTGAGTCTTCATCATAAATGTGTGTATGTGTGTATGTGTGTGTGAGTGTGTATGTATATGCGCACACGCCTTGGGAAAGAGGTATATATTATTTACAGAACTCTAAAACTATCAGGAACTCGATGTTGAAAATTCAAAGCTTTGTCCATGTTGCCCTATTTTTCTTGGGCTTTAAAGTGCAAACTCTTTATACTGACCAATTTGCACAATCCTGCTAGCAATTTTGAGAATAGCATGGTCCCTTTTTTGTGATAAGACCTCAATTAAGGTAAATACATCTATAATTATGTCGTTCACATTTTGGCCCATTTTCTAACATAACTGTTAAAAATGAACACGAAATTACCTTCTATCTTGTCTAAATTTTTATCTTCTTATCCTGAATTTGCTACCAATATTGTGAGTGCTTTTTCCTATCAGAATATGATAAGAAGTAGTCCATTTTCACCCCACAGAATAGATATTTAAAATAACAATGGATACTTGGGCAATACCTATAATTGCTCCTAGGTGAACTAGAGAGTTGCCAGATCCAGCAGAAAACAAAAACAAAAGAGATTGGTGAGCATCTGTGTATTCAGAAAAATACTTAAATTCATAACATTTCAAAATTTTACCTAGTTCTTTGAAAAGAAAATGAATTTCCTGGGACTGAACTCAAGTAATACACCTTTCTTAAGATCTTGTGGAACTTAAGTGAATATGAACATTGTTCTCAGACATTTTATATATTTCAGTGAGGCTCCGTTAAAACTTTCCTTAAAATTGCCTGGCCGGTGTGCTCAGTGGTTGAGCATCGACCCATGAACCAGGAGGTCAAGGTCTGATTCCCAGTCAGGGCACATGCTCGGGTTACAGGCTTGACCCCAAGTAGGTGGCATGTAGGAGGCAGCTGATGGATGATTCTCTCTCATCTTTGATGTTTCTATCCCTCTTTCCCTCTCCCTATCTCTCTCTGAAATCGATAAAAACATATTTTTAAAAAAACTTCCATAAAATTAATGAAGCTATATTTGCAAGAGTTTCTTTTCTATAACTAGAATGGTAAGCAGCCAAAATTGAATGGCAAGATATCTTGTTTTGCTATTTTTCTTTTACATAACCTTGAGAATCTTCTTTATTATTTCCACTGCTGCTGAGGGGACTAGCTTATGAGTCACCTTAAAACTTGCAGGGGCTACAAGTTGACAATAAAACCAATGACACTAATTTTTGCTTGGTAAGTTTTAAAGATTCATGTCCACTTCTCCTCCAAGGCGTGCAATGTTAAGCCCAGCATTTGTGACTGCTTCATTTAAAAGGGATTCGGGAATTACTGCTTTGTAAACTCAAAAACAACCAACCAACAAACTGAGTGAAAATTCTGAAGGAGATACTTAAGACCTTGAGCTGAATTTAATCTTTCTCTGGGAAAGGTGGCTGTCAGCATATAAAGGAAAAATAAAGTTTCTCGGGGCGAGGCGTTAAGCTGGAGTGAAAGCTCTGAACTTCTGCCCAGAGTCCCACAAGAAAGAACATGGAAGAAACCCTGTACGTGCTTCCTTGGTAGCAGTCATGCACTACACAGGAGCACAGACTGTGAACCGTGCTGCCCAGGGTGAATTTCTCACCGTTACCAATTGAGTGACCTCCGGTGAGTTACTTAAACTGCCTTAGCTCCCTTTCCTCTTCTGAAACATGAGGATAATAATACTACCTACTTTGGAAGCTTTTGTGAGGATTAAATGCGGTAATATTTACAAAGTGCATAGCATCATGCCTGAACAGAGCATAAGGCCTGTGACTGTTAGTTCTAATTGTTATATCAGCTTGAGGGCCATAGGGTGAGGGTCAAACATAAAATGACCTAGAATCTGACTGATGCAATGTACACTAGACAGATCTAGACGCGTTAAACTCTGAGAGTTTTCTAATTATGGGTCAGAGTGAAAGAATAAAGCATGAGACCACCGCCAGGGAGGGGGAGATGGAGCTGAATCCACTTGCTGAATCCCAGCACTGAGGCTTCTCACCCGAAGGACAGCAACCACCAGAGCTAACACTTCAGCTCCCTCTACCTCAAAGCTACATAAATAGGAAATGTCTTATCAACTTTCTTTAACCATGCGAGGCTGTAGTAATTTGATTTATCTATTTGAAGTGGTGGCTTTGGGAAGGTTTCTTTGTTGTTGTTTTTTCCTCCACACAACAATCTAGGGTTAAACAAAGCCAGGCCAAAAAAAAAAAAAAAGCCAAATTGGTCATAATTCCAGATATGTCCTCAATAGCTCTGTGAATCTGGGGGAGTTATTTATCTTTTCTGAATATTATTTCACTAGGGGCCCAGTGCACAAAAATTTGTGCACTCAGGGTGTCCCTCAGCCCAGCTTGTGCCCTATCGCAGTCTGGGACCCCCAAGGGGGTTGTACACCTGATGGCATGCCTGGCCAGCCTAGGTGAAAGGCTGATGGCTGTTTGCAGGCTGGCCAAGCCCCCCAGTGTGGACCCTCACCCCACTGGGGTGTGGCCAGTACCCGGGTGAGGGGCTGAGGGCTGTTTTCAGGCTTCCACAGTCTCTTCAGGTTTTGGGTCCCTACTGGGGTGCCTGGGAAGCCTGGGTGAGGAGCTCAGGGGCATTTTCAGGCTGCCCACAGTCCCTTCCAGTTTTGGGTCCTTACTGGGGTACCTGGGAAACCTGGATGCAGGGCTGAGGGCCGTGTTCAGGTTTTTAGGCTGCCCACAGCTCCCATTGACCCGACGTCCCAGCAAGGCTGGCTGGAAGCAGGTTTCTGGGATTTATTTATCTTCTATAATTGCAACTCTGTTGCCATGAGCAGAGAGAGGCCCAGCAGGCCTAGGCAGACAGTTTACTCCTGGTGCAATGGAAGCCTCCTGTTTACTCTATCTCCGTGACTGCCAGCCTCCATCTTGGCTGGGTTAATTTGCATACAGTCACTGTGATTGGCTGGTTGGTGTGGCTTAGGCGTCCCATAGAAACAGTCAATTTCAATATTACTCTTTTATTAGATAAGATAGTTTTGTTTTTGTGGTATCTTGCACAGTGCCTGGATTGTAGGAGGTACTCAGTAAAATAAATCTACGTGATCTTTTCCTCCAGAACAAAGGTCAGACCTCTTGTTTATTGTCCATTATATTTCAGTTCCCAAAGCTCAGGATTCCTCAGCTGTGATACAAGCCCACTGTGTGAGCAGCATCTGCTGCGGACCACTCTCAGAAGCTCATGAGAGGTGTGGCTAGAAATAGAACCCAGTGAATGAGGAAGGAGGTATGTAAGGAACAGAAAAGAAATCTACCTCATAACTCTTGTCCATTTTGAGATTCAAAGCATGGGTCAGCTAGGAAGATGCTTTTAGTTGGGTGAGAGATGAAACTTTATATTAGACTGGATTAGCTTTTTAATCCCTGAAAAAGATTTTTTTTATACTTGAAATTGAGGATAGTATGTCTACCTAAGGTATCCTAAAGGAAAGAAAGAGGGATTTAACATGTCATGATTGAAACATACGGCCAGAAAATAAGGGAGAGGTTCATGTTGCCTTCCACCAAGTCCAGTTTATTCTAGACACAATAGCATTCTTATGAGCATAAATCTATGTACACATAGCTAATTTATTGAATGACAACTAAACTTTATTTTTTTAGTTAACTTTCTCCTTAATTCTTGCAAGATTTCAAAGAAGCACTTGATCTGCACAGAGTCCCACATAGAGTTCCCACTACATTATTATATATATAGCATAGCATCCCAAACAATAAAGTACAAAATGCTCAGTAAGTTGTGAATGAATGTATGAGTCAGATTTTTCAGTTGTCTACTGTTATCTAACAAACCACTCTAAAATTTAGTGGCTTAAAACAGCACTTTATTATTGCCTTATGTATTTTGGATTGGCAGGGCTACACTGAGCAGATCTTGCTTGATGCCTCTCATGCAGGTATAATAACATAATGGCAGGCTAAAAGCTCAGATGCAGCTGTTAACCCCAAATACCTTTCCACTTAGCTTAGATTTCTCAGAGCCCTGTGGTTAGATTTTGAGAGGGAATATCTCAAGGGTAAATATCCCAAGCATGAGGAAGCAGAAGCTGCCTGGCCAGTGAAGAGTTAGTGTTACATCACTTTCTCGAGAGCTGAATTATGACACTCAGGACCCTAGGCACTTTTGCTCTCATGGACCCCTTCTTTCATTAAACATTGAAATATGTATTAAATATACTTTATGGCAGTATTGATAGAAAGGTGAATAAAAAACATATTCAAACATTTTCAAACCTTCATGTTCATTTGTTAATTCCGATTTTAAGAGAAATAAAAATATTTTAACAGACCCCTAAAGGATCATGGGCCCTAGACTTTGTGCTAGCTGTATCTGATAAGTTGTTCCTGACTTTTGCCATTGTCTGTTGGTCAAAGTAGTTACAGGGCTCACCAGCTTCAATAGGGTGCAGTGATAAACTCCACTTTTTGGTAGGGGAGGGACAAGGTAATATTGTAGATGGAAGATATTGTTACAACCATCTTTAGAAAATAAAATCTCTCAAAAGGAATATGCTTTTGAGAAATATGAGCCCTTCTACTTTCTTTCTTGGAATGCATACATATAATAGCATTAACGTCTCCTATTCCAATAGTCATTGAAAAAGCTGGAAGTGATATTTCATAGTATTCAGGATTTTCAGGAAAATGTAAAATAATCATATTGTTTTCAAATTTCTGGCAGACAAATATAAAGCTATATTGTGGGCTCAGGAAATTCTTATTAAAGCAATCATAACTTTACAGAAATTTTCTAGAAGTTTAAATGAGTTCATAAAGAAATATTTACCTCTATGGGCAAGTGAAAAACACAATCCTAAGGAAAATTATGTTATGCTAGATTGTTTCAATTTCAATGCAAGGTAGAACCTAATGGAGTAAACAAGTATCCAGACCATAACAGCAAATAAATAAAAAAGTTATGAGTGAGTATCCATGTTGATTTAATGGACCTGGTTGTTTTCTACATCAAAGATTGATATATCTTGGCACAGAAGACAATGTTTGCCATGCTCTGAGAAATAGCTGTCACACACACACACACACACACACACACACACACACACACACACACACTAATATTTCTGTTTGACCTTCAAAAACATCTTCTAAATAATAGAAATAGGTGACAAGTAAAAATTCATATATGAAAGATTAGCCACGATATTGTTCTTTTTCTTCCTTAGAAACACAGGCCATTTTTATTTCTGGTTAATACACTAGACAGTGATTTTATAAGTCCACTTACTCAGAGCTATTTCAGAATATCAATTATAGCAGCACAGGCCTAGCATGGAAGGCTAGAATGAACAAATTATCTGCTCTGAGGAAGACTGATTTTACATGTATAAGACAAAAAAAATGAGCCAAAAGAAAGAACAAAACTATATTATATAAAATAGCCATTTCAAAAACAGAACATAATAAGAATGGACTAGACTTCCATACAATTTGAAAACATAGCAAAACATAAATTAATGCTTAAAATAATAGCAATAAGTTAGACATCAATTTTGACATTTCAAATGTAGAAGAAATTAGTCTTTCATCTATCCAGCATTCATTTTGGGGGGCATTTTATTCCTACTGTTGTTTGGGGAAATTTACTTCTTCATCACATCTCTTATCCCCAGGATATGATTCAAGTGAAGATTTCCATCTTATCACCTTATCTGTACTATTCTAAGCATTTTACATATATTAAATCATTTAATTTTTCCAATGACCCTAAGAAAGAATAACATTACTAGCCATATTTTTAAATAAGGAAACTGAGGCACAGAGAACACATATAACTTGCTTAGGATTACACAGCTAGCAAGTTTATTATTCCAACCAATATTAAAACCTGGGCAGTCTAACACTAGAGCCTAGGACCTGTAGTGTGTTACTTTAGCTTTTGGGGCATCAAAATTGGGAAGAAAAGTCATGGTTACAGGAAAATTTTAGGAAGAATATTAGCAGTGGTTACTGTTAATTTGTCAGGATGGCTTCTTTCATTACCAAAGATACAAAAAAAAATGCTCATTGTGATTAAGTTCTTATAATTGCAGATATAGTCCTAATTTTGAAGTTTAAATTTTTAAATCTTTAAAAGATACCAATTATACCTCTTTCATGACGGCATTACCACTTACCATATCAATCAATATCATGTGGACTTTTTTATTAGAAACTCATCTATAAAAAGCAATATTTTATTTTAAAGGAATCTTGATAGAAAATTGTTTCAGCTGATTAGCAAAATTGTATCTCACTGCTATGATATAGCATAGAAATCTCCGCTTCTCATAGAAATCTTTAGTCTTGATAATGGCAGTTCTATGTCTGGCTACAGCCCTTATGAGACTCTGGGATTTGGGAATGGGCATCTTCACCTGCATTCAAGGTTCTCCAGAATGAAAACACCTCTAATTTCTAAAATGCTATTTCGAGAGTGGCCCGAGCCCTGACAATGAACCCAAAGCCCCAGCCTCCTGCACTGTCAGTCTTATCTGTTTTCTAGCAAATACATTTATCCTGAACGGTACATCAACAGGCCAATCCTAAGATGCTGCAGCAGCCACAGGAACAGTATAGTATTTGTTGGGACCATACTTTGTGCTCCCTGTGTGCTCTCCGGACACACATAATAGAGCTTTGCTGTGTGGGGTTAAGAGAGGCTATCCTGTAAGTATATAGAGGCTATAAAATAAAGTTGCTTGTTACCTTGAAATAGGTCCTAAAACTCAAGTTGTGTAGTCCTAGTGCAAAATAGTCTGTGAGTCCTGCATAAATCAACTTGGGTGTCTTCTTTCATTCATAAGCCTTCTTACATTGTGTGGCTCACCTACCTCTTCCACGGAGGTCACCTTTTTTGACCCTTGGGTGAGCTCCAAAACTGCAGACTAAGTCAAGCAATATCAGGAGTGATTCCCCTACCCATCATAGTTAAAGGAATTCACTAGCTATGATATTTCTCTCTCTCTCTCTCTCTCTCTCTCTCTCTCTCTCTCTCTCTCTCTCTCTTACTGTGAGACTTAAAATAAATAATAAGTTAATACACTCTGATCAATTGTGGAAGAGAATCATAACTATTACAGTAATGCTCATGGTTTAGGACTTGTGAAAGTATAATTCAGTTCACAAATGACAGGTTGGAAGGCCTGGATGAGAGCTGTGTAGCCCTCAGGTTTAGAAGCCCAGATCTTAGCGTTTGAGAAAAATACCAAAGGCAGAGACTATATAATTTACTGTTGTTTTTTTACCCTGTAACTAAATACCATCAAACTAACACTAAAGTGGTTCTTACTAATATCAGTGGGAGTAGAGAGATACTGTATTTGGATATCTGAGAGGGTACAAATAATTTCTAAATTTTCTAACTCTAGGCCTATTAAATTCTAAAAGCAAACTTATACAAAAGATTCCAGGATATAAAGAATGTTATCACACGTGAAGCATAAAATCCAGCCCAACCACTTGAAAATGCCTCAATAACCTTCCATTATACTTTACACTTTGGACTCCAATTACCTTTTCATAGCTGCATGAGATAAGATAAGTGTCCATTTACTTGAGAAGTATGGTCCTTTTACATTACCCACATAATGTTATCCCGTCAGTGTGCTACAGGATTGCTAGCTGAAAATAGCTTTCTTTTCAGAAAAAGAAGAGATGGATTTTCTCTCGTTTTCCCACCTTGCTGGTGTCTATTTAATGGACCACCAAGGAACACCCAAGCTGCATCTTAGCCACTTAATATATCAGATCTGACGAGCACAGCCCTCTGTTGCTGGAGTGAGGATAATCATTATGAGAAAATCCAAATAGGATCTCATTGCTTAAGAACAACCGCTAATAGAAATCTTCATGCAACTTTTTAAATCATAAATATTACCAGTATATAATGGCCTAGAGGTACATAAAAAATAAGTGAACTCCTTGACTCTTTCCTCAGACCACATTAAAGAAACAATTCAGGAGAGATATTGTTGAAGATGGCAGCATAGATAAACATGGTACTCACCTCCTCCCACAACCACATCAAAATTGCAACAGAACAACAAGCATTCAGAACCATCTGAAATTTGGCTGAATGAAGCCCTACAACAAGAGAATTAAAGAAGCCACATTGAGGGGGAAGACATGTGGAATGGGCTGGTCCGACACCTACATGTGGTGTTTTTTTAATCAAGAGGGATATATTGGCTGTGGAGGCCTCCCTGTGAGGAGCAAGGGGTCCCAGCCCCACACAGGCCCCTCAGCCTGGAAGAAAAGTTAGGGCTGTAACAACCAATGGGGATTGTGGCGGAGTGACACAGAGGCTGCAGTTGCTCTTATAGGGCCCATGCATTCTCTTACTCAGACTCACTCCCTCAGAACTCCAGCACTGGGCCAACAGTTTGAAAGGATCCAGGAACATACAGGAAGGAACTAAATTGTCCAGCATCAGGGCAGGAGTTGAGGGGCAGCTCTGTCCCAAACAAAAGTGCTGGCAGAGGTCATTGTTCCTGTGCTGAGACCTCCCTCCCACAGTGTCAACAAGATGTTGCCATATCTGAATCTCCATCAACCTGGCTTACACTGTTCACCCTGCCCTAGTGACTGCCTGAGATCTCTCCCCTCGCAACTTGTAGGCCCACCCAAGTTGTTTGCAATGGCTTTTTAATATGAATGGCCTCAGGCTTCACACTTTTCTAAAACTCTTTCAAACAAGTAGCAACTGGCCTCAGTGTGCTTGTGACCTCAAGCTCAGCATTAGTAGCAGCCTGCATTGGTACAAAGACTGGCCTCTCCTGGGTACCTCCAAGCCCAACACAGCTAGCAACCATCTACAGATTACTCTGTAACTCATGCCAGGTGGCCCCAGACAGAGCAAAGGCAGTAACTCATGCCAGGAGGCCACAGAGCCAGTGCACCAAGTGGTCAGCTTCAGAACATACTAGATTACAACACTACCACATCCATGAGTGACCTACTAAAGGGACAGAGTCGCTGAGCACCAAAGCCCCACTGAAGCAAGTCCTGCTCCACAGGGGTGTCTCCCGGACAGCAGCTCTTCTGCTATAATCTCATATGATTCTCACAACCGATTGACTTAGGAGTCAATGCCTCCCAGTGACACCAACAGCAATCAAGGCTAACTACAACATGACAGTGCACCAAATGCACACAGGGGCACACCTAGCAGGCCCAGCTCAGGTGACTGGAGAGGCTGAGCCACTGGACCCTATGGGACACCTACTACACAAGACCACTCTCCCAATTTCTGAAGACATAACAGCTGTACCTAAAGCATAGGAATAAACACAGGGAAGGATCCAAAATGCTGAGGCAATGAAACATATTGCAATTTAAAGGACAGAAGAAATTTCCAGAAAAACAACTAAATGAAATGGAAGCAAGCAAACTACCAGATACAGAGTTAAAAAAAAAAACAACAAAAAAAAAACGGTTATAAGGATGCTCACGGACTAGTGAGAACTTCAAGGAACTTAGTGAGAACATCAATGACATACAAAAGGATCAGTCAGAAATTCTGGGAATATATCCTAAAAACCCAAAACACCAATCAGAAAGAATATAGGCACCCCTATGTTCATTGCATTATTGACAATAGCTGAGATTTGGCAACAGCCCAAGTGTCAGTTGATGAGTGGATAAAAAAGCTGTGGGACATTTATACAATGAAATATTATGCAACTGTGAAAAACAGGGATCTCATGCCCTTTGGTATGACACTCTAACCAACTGAGAACTCGGCCACTTTTAAATATTTTTTTGATCAATATATTTTATTGATTTTTTACAGAGAGGAAGGCAGAGGGATAGAGAGATAGAAACATCAATGAGAGAGAAACATCGATCAGCTGCCTCTTGGGATGCCTACTGGGGATGTGCCCACAACCAAGGTACATGCCCTTGACCAGAATCAAACCTGGGACCCTTGAGTCCACAGGCTGACGCTCTGTCCAGTGAGCCAAACTGGTCAGGGCTCGGCCACTTTTAAATCATCTGCAATTTGTAAACATTTAGTTTAATGTGTGTGTGTGTGTGTGTGTGTGTGTGTATGCTTCTTCTTAATCAAGTGAAATTTAACTGATAATCCACAGGTAAACAGATGGTCCTAAAGGCAGACAGACTTATTTCTTATGTATACCTTTATGTTTTCTGTCTTTTAACTTAATAGGTCTCATATTAAATATATATATAATCTTTTATCAGTTCCTACTTTAAAAAGATTTTTTCAGATTTGGTTATTTTGAAACCAAAATAACATTACTATAGCATTTTGAAAAATTAAATGCATTTTGGCATTTTAAAGTTCTTTTTCTCTTATTCTCCAAGTGTATCATGTACATTTGAAATATTGAGAAATCTTTCTCAAATATATGAAGTTGTTATCTTGTTACCCAGTCTTTTAAAGGAATTACAAATAGAATACATTTTAGTAATACATTGATTAAATTCTCATTTAAATTTTGGTACCTTTGTTGTTGAAAGAAAGAAGGAAATTTTAGAATGATTGATTTGATCAAGTTTCCTGTGTGCTTAATATAGTCTTTGCTGGCCATTGATTTGACATCCAGGCTAACTTCAAAATAACTAAGCTACAAGGTGATTTCTTTCTTTCTCTTTATCTTCTATAGTTGGCCTGTTTATATATAACCTATTAATGGTTTTTCACTGTAATGCAATGAGGTTGTTTTAACAGTACTGAGTCCAGTGGGTTATTATTTTCCTAAAGTTTGCAGGACTAATAATATGTTTCTGTAAGTAATTCCAACAGATTGCAAAAATATAGAAAAAGGAAGATACTAATAAGGGACTGGGGTCCAAAGACAATTTTATTTATTTTTATAAATTTTGAAAATGTCTGGAGAAAAGCTACATATGCAAGGAACTCTGATAGTTTCATGAGGTCAAAATAATTAAAACTCCTGTGTAGCTCTAGCAGAATCAAAAACAAAAAAACCTCTTAGGTATTTTAAATTGTAAATCTAGGAATGATAACATGGATTTTTTTTTAAAAAAAAAAGAACTAAAATGCAAATAATAATTGATTATGTGGCACTCATTGCTTATAATCTCTGATATTAAGAGAAATAAAATTAAACTTCCTCTCAATTCATTCTGTTTTTACTTCCACCAGTTATATACTTTGATGATCTAGTTTTGTCACATAATTCTTTCCCCCAGAAAAACTAAACAAACCTGTGTGAGCTGAGTGAGCTTCACCTTTCCAGTATACACTTTAATCCAAATCAATATTTTAAGACGGTTAATGGACAAGCAATTATCCTACTGTGTAGAGATCTATAAATAGCCAGGCTAGGTCTTCTACATGAAGAAGTTTATGAGTCAGAACTCTTTGTTGTGATAGAAATCCCAGTCAGCCTAATTTAAATAAAAAGGGGCATTTATTCTGATGACTGGGGAAGTCCAGAGAAGGACTAGGCTTCTGGCTCAGATGGATCTAGAAGTACAAATAAGTTCGTTGGATTGTTCATTTCTGTTCTTAACCCCCTTGTCTTTCCTTCCTTCTTCCCTCCCTTCATCTCTTCTTTTCTTGTCTCCTATTCCATCTCTAAGTAGACAACTTGTCACACACATGACTCTGTCACACCAGTTTAGTTCTATTGCTGCTGTAACAAATATCACACACTTAGTGGCTTTAAACAGTACAAATGTATCCTCTGACAGTTGTGAAAGTCAGCCGTCTGAAATGGCTTTCACTGGGTTAAAATCAAGACTTTGGGAGTGCTGCATTTCTTCTGGAGGCTCTAGAAAAGAATCTCTTTCCCTTGCCTTTTCCAGTTGCTTGAGGTCATCTGTATCCCTTGGCTAATGGCTCCATCCTCCACCTCCAAAGTCAGCAGTAGAGCAGTGTCATGTCTCTGTTTCTTTATTTCTCTTTGTCTAACCTCTGCTTCTGTTGCTACATTTTCAGCTCTGATTCTCCTGCCTCCCTTTTTCACTGGTATGGACCTTTGTGATTACAGTGGCCCCAACCAGTTAATTCAGGATAATCTCTCCAGCTCAGGATTCTTAATGTGGTCATAGCTGCAAAATCACTTGGATATGCAAAATAACATATTCACAGGTTCCAGGGATTAGGCTGTAGACATATTTGAGAGCCCGTTATCCTGTCTACCACAACAGCCAATTATGAAAATTTTTCCCAAGCCTTCCATGGATGGATATAACAATATTGCAAAAGTTACTTGCTTTTGATTATAAATGGAACATAAATGTACTGACCTGACATTATCAACTATTTTTTTGAAATATCAGAAAAATGTTCAGAAAATTTACCATCCTTGTATGATAGACTATGTGATAGCTTTGATATTTGAATGACTTCATTATGTTTTAGTAATGGTATCTTGTAGTTTTCATAAGTTGATATCTAATCTAATAAAAGAGTAATATGCAAATTAACCACCATTCTGAGACACCTAAGCCATGCCCACCAGCCAATCAGAGTGGTTGTATGCAAATTAATGAAGCCAAGATGACGGCCGGCAGTCACGGAGCTAGAGCAAACAGGAGGCTTCCACTGCACCAGCGATGGAGTTGAAACTTCCTGCCTAGGCTGGCCGGGCCTCTGCTCAAGGCAACAGTGTTTCAATTATAGAAGCCACCGAGCTGAAGCAAACAGGAAGCTTAGTTGCTTGACTATGCCTCCACTCAAGGAAACAAAGTTTCAATTATAGAAGATATATAAACTCCAGAAACCTGCTTCCAGCCAGCCTTGCTGGGACGTTGGGTCAATGGGAGCTATGGGCAGCCTGAAAACAGCCCTCAACACCTCATCCAGGCTGGCCAGGCATGCCAGCAGGTGGACATCCCCCAAGGGGTCCCAGACTGTGAGAGGGCACAGGCCAGGCTGAGGGACCCCCCAGAGTGCACAAATTTTTGTGCACCAGGCCCCTAGTAACATATAAAAGAGAACAATGATGATGTTTATTGTTTGAGAATGTGCCCAAAAGCTTCTAATTGGGATGATTATTAGCCTACTAATAGACAGAATGCAAAACAAACTTATTGTAGGTTTTTGCAAAGGTAAAAGAATTAATAAATTAATTTATTCTGTCCTCTATTCCTCAAAGAAGAATAATACAAATGCCTTTATTTCTGTGGTTTAATTTGACCTGACTTTTTACTTCAGAGAACTGATAAGGAAAAAAATAAAATGGAATGTTTGTCAAAGATACAGATGAACCATGTTTTATAATAATTGTTTTTCTAATTTTTATCCCAAATATGACTAACATGAATAAAGCATAGAATTGGCACCTTTTACTTATTTGTAAAAAAAATAGAAAAAGTATACTAGCCTCAAAGAGCTATTGGCTGAAAATGCTTAATATCATTTTATTTTCTGTGTGGTTCATCAAAACCTATGGTAATTTTCTTTGAAAACATTTTTATATTTACTAATTGATAGAAAAAAATATGTATTTGTCTTAGCCCCAAATATCTTAGCAGTTGAAAACCTGACACTGAAATGGAATTTTTGGACTGGAACCTCAATTCTTTGTCCCCTGGAATCGAAGAATGAATCCACAGACAGAAGGTGGTCTAACAAAGGTGGAGATTTATTGAAGAACAAGCACAGACTCCCACATGGGGAGAGGGAAAGAGTCCCACAAAATGGACTCCCACATGGGGAGGGGGAAAGGGTCCCACTGAGTTCCTTTTCTCTATGGCTTATAAAGCTTGCAGATCCTGGTGCCTTGGTATCCCCTCTGATTGGTCACTGTTCCCTTAGACTGGTTATATAGTAACTCGTGGGCTCAAAGGTCAAATCTCACATGGGACATATGAGGTTTCCTCCCCCTCCTTCTTTATTGTTTTCCCATTCTCTTTGGGCTTTCTTCTTTTCCTTCTGGATGAAGGGCTTCTTTCCTTTTATTTTGTAAATATAGACCTTTTGCTGTTCCCAGCTCCCTCATTCTATGGAAATGTACCTGTTGCAGCTTTTCAGCTCTCCTATTCTATGGAAATATACCTTCTGCTGTTCTGCAGCCCTGTGCTTTCTCCATGGTCTCCTTAATTTCCAAAATTTCTAAAAATTCCTAAACCTGTCCAATTTTACCCCTAAAATTCCTGTTTCAGCACTAGTTGAAAAACAAAGCAAAATGGGTTCTGAAGACTATGTATTTATCAATCAAAATATAAAATGTCTCAGACTGATCTGGTCAAAAACAACAGCACCAGAAATACCTTGTGATTATTCAATCATTTTCTGAAATTAGATTCACCCTGCAACTCTTCTAAAGGTCAAAGAAATAAGAAGAAATGAAGAGGTGGGTGGGGGGAGGAACAAAGCAAAAATCTTTAATCCTATGTTGATCTTCTTGGCTTTCCAGGTTAGTTACACAGGAATTATTAATATCAATATATGTATGATCTAAAAGAGTGGGAGATTAAAATCAAGCATAACTTCTCATTTTCAATAGAGTGTCTTCAGGAGAAATATATATAGATAGATATAGATATAGATATAGATATAGATATAGATATAGATATAGATATAGATATAGATATAGATATAGATTTAATGATATGCTATTACATGACTTCTTCAAATGGCTGAATTGGCAGGATCTAAATTTAAGTTAAAAAATTCTTCATTTTATTGTTGTACTGTTAAAGAAGAGCAAAGAAATGTCAAGCATGCTTCATGGAGAAAGGCAAGGAGCCCTTTTATTAACATTAGTGACTAATGGACCCCAGGAAAGATTTTCCAAATCAGAGTGAGTAACATACAGAGGTTTTGCTTTTTATAAGCTTCTGGAGTCTTTGTCTTGCAGATATGGTTCCACCCCCTTGTGGGCCTGCAGGAAGGCCCCCAGGTGTTGGAGTTCCCAGGTCATACCAGATGATCTGTCCTGGGGCCAGTGATAATGACCTTCCCCCACCACCAGGGCAGTGCATTGTGTAGTTTTCATGGCCTGACATTCTTTGCAAGACCAGTTTTCCTCCTCAGTACTCAGTGGAAAACTGAATGCTATACTAAACCAAAAAACAAAGATCTATTGAGGCTATAGGATTAGGCTGCCTCATTCAGAATGTAAAGTAGTGCATACATTTTACACTCTGAACTCAAGTATGGACCTTTGGAATAATTTCCACTTTATCAAAATAAAAGTGAAAAATATGTAGGAGGTATAGAGGAGAAGTAAGAGAATTCAAAAGAGAGAAGATGACTATAAACAACCTAGAAGCCTCTTAATTTACATATTTTTTAAAGTTTATATTTAGTCACTGATGCTACTTTTTTGGAAAGGCTGTTGACAGGTGAAGATGAACATGTTTGTGTGTGTGTGTTTTTAAATAGGATTTTATTTATTTTAGAGAGAGAGATAGAAACATCTCCGAGAGAGAAACATTAACATCCATTGGCTGCCTCCTACATGTCTACCACTGGGGATGGAGCCCACACCCTGGGAATGTGCCCTGACCTGACCAGGATCCAACTGGTGATCTCTTGGTACGTAGTTTGATGCTCAACCCTGAGCCATACCAGCCAGGGGAACATGCTGTTTTTAAGTCCTAAGCTAGTTAAACATTACAAACTTGAAGGATTTTAGGCATTAACATTTTTTAAATATTGAGTATATAAAAAATAATGTTTATAGAATGTAGGTTAAACAAATAAAACCAACACTAGCATATCAATGCTCAGTTTAAGAAATAAAGCATCATCAGAAATCTTAAAACTCCTTGATTCTTCCCTCACCAATCTGATCCTCCTTTACAACCCATAAATGAGTATATATATCCTCAATTGCCCTATATAATGAAAGTGTAGTATGCAAATTGTCCCCTCAACTAGGAGTTCATCCAGGAGTTCGACCAGAGGGTGGGGCCGGCTGGGGAAGGAAAGGAGGCCCTGGCCAGCAGCGCTAGGGACCCTACCAGTGCATGAATTTCGTGCACTGGGCCTCTAGTATTTAGTTTCTTGCTTATCTGTATAATTTTATCACATGTTCAACTTTGCATCCTTTGAATATTATATACAATTGTGCATCCTTCTGAAGATTGCTTTTTAAAATTGTTGACAATAAGTTCCTAAGGTTTATCCATGTGTATTTCTATAGGTTATTCAATGCCATAGTATTTTAGTCTATGAATATGCAACTATCTATAACCCAAACTTTTTCCCATGGACATTTGGATCATTTCCAGTTTTTATGTGTGATTTTTCCCTATTATGAGCCAGTGTTACTATGAAAATTTTTAGATGTGCTTTCTGGCTCATAGAGGGAAATGTTTTCTCTGACATAAATGAATAGGAGTAAAATTTCAGGGTCAAAAAAAATCTAGAAGTAAAAATAATCTTTAACTAGTATCATTTTCTATCTGACATATTCTATCAATACAAATTTAATTAAGTTTGTACTTAAATGTTTTTTTATCTGGCAAAGTTGTTAAACTCTTTTTATTCTTTGAAGATTAATGCATACATAATCAAATCTGAGTCTAAGACATTCATTTTATTTTATGTATTTCTTACAATGTTAAATTGAAGTACAAGAGTAAATATCCAGTTTTTTTCTATTGAAAAGGAAATAATCTAAAGTACTGCAGTTAAAAACTATATTTGCCTCAGGTTTTATTAAACTACTTATTCCTAGATTAAGAAAATGTTCTTGGGGAAGACAACAAGATGGCAGCATAAGGTAAACACCGTAAATGCAGCCATGAACAACTATTTCAGAATATCCACAAAAATAAAACACGGACATCACTCACAACCACAGGAAGGCTGGCTGAGTGAAAATCCTACAACTAGAAAGAACCTGAGACTCAGAGGAGCAGTGGAGGCAGAGTACAGAGGTACGGAGGCGTGTGCACGGGGCTCGGGGAGAAGGTTGGCGTCGGAGGATGCGGTTCTTTTCCAAAACGGAGAGAGCCACAAGTTCCCAGCGGCTCTGAACTCCAGTTCCAAGCAAGTTTCTGAGGACCCAGACACCCGGAGAAGGGGGACTGACTGGCACCGGGAGGAAATCCAAAGCAGGTTTCTCTCAGCGTTGCTTGCAACAATTACCGTGGGACACAGAGACCCCGTGTCTCTCAGCACAGGGCTGAGAAGCGCCATAGCTATTTGCTCCGCCCTGCCCTGAAAACTCCCCGAGGCCCCGCCCCTCCCAAGCTGAGTCAGAGGCTTTTGCATATAAAAGACTGAGTAGCCTAAGGCAAAGGCTAAATCAACACCTCCTTAAAGATACAGGAGCCAGCCTCACCCAGTGGCCAGAGAGGGACCATACTAAACAAAACTCAGATCCACAAGGAACACACTTGGGGCAGATGCAGTGAGCACAAAAGCCCCACTGAAACAACTCTTGCCCCATAAGGGTGTCTCCAGCACAGAAGTTCTCCCACTATAGACACAGCTGACTCTCATAAACAAGTGGCTTAGAGGTTAATTCCTCTCAGTAATCACCTAACTCAGAAAG
>PVJC01015695.1:23939-34794 GCA_004026665.1 Murina feae | reverse complement strand
CACCTCCTACTCGCTCCCTGATGCCCCGCAAAGGGCCTGGGAAGCCCACCAAGCAGGCCGCCGACCCCCTGCCGCCTCTTACCTGCTTCCTGGTGCCCCTCCAACCCTGCCGCCTCTTTCCCACGCACAGGTCCTGGGTCCTGCGCTGTCCCGCCCTGCAGCCGCTCTGTGCACTTGGGAGGTCCCTCAGCCCGGCCTGTGCCCTCTCGCAGTCTGGGACCCCTCGGGGGATGTCCACCTGCTGGCATGCCTGACCAGCCTGGGTGAGGGGCTTTAAGGCTGCCCACAGCTCCCATTGACCCAACGTCCCAGCAAGGCTGGCTGAAGGCAGGTTCTGCGGTTTCTCTCCTATAATTGATGCTGTTCCTTGAAGGCCTCGGGTTATCTTCTATAATTGATACACTGTTCCTTTAAGGCGGCCTTCTAACTGAAGCCTCCTCTGCTTCACCTCGCAGCGTCTATAATGAAACAATTGTTACTTTTACTGGTGAGGCCTGGGCTGCTCTTTCCTTCAGCTCCGGAGGATTCTATGATTGTTATATTGTTTCAAAGGTGTGTTTCGCTAGAGGCAGTTTAATCGGAGCTGAGCTGAAGGGTTCAGCTTCACTTTCGCTCCTGCCGCAATGGAAACGGCCGTTTACTCAGGTCCGTGAGTGGCGGCCTCCATGTTGGCTGGGCTAATTTGCATACAGCCGCTCTGATTGGCTGGTGGGCGTGGCTTACCCTGTCTCGAAGAAACGGTTAATTTTACTATTTCGCTTTTATTAGTTTAGATTATTATTATTACTATTTCTCCTTTACTAATGAGAAAACTAAGGGTGAAAAGTGAAGTTACTGGCTCAGGATCATACAATAAGTGGTGAAGTCAGAATCTGAACTCAGAATATCTGGCTCCACATCCCGGACTTTCAACCACAAATATATGCTGTCACCAAAGATGAAGAACAAATGGAAAGATGTGCAAAATGTCTTTGTGCTCCTTTGTTTCCCTTAGTTTTGTAAGACCTTCCATCTGGAAGATCAGATCACCAAAGGTGGCAAGGAAATCCACTGAGTCCCTTCCTGTTCAGCACTACCACCAAACCAGCATCCACTCCCTAGGTCGCAGTCAGACGACAGTAAGTGGAGGGCAGACTGCAACTGCTTATTAACAGTATTACAGAGAGGAATCCAGGCCGCTGAGCTCAGCTTTCTGTACATCCCACAAAAAGAAGTACAGATTCCCTCTAAACATCTCTCCCTGGGGCTATTCGGTGATAAACATCCTGCCTCAAAACATTAGGGCCACCTTATGTGTCTGCCTGACTATGACATAAAACCACACCGAGGTACGATTATAGATCAGTCCAATTCCTCTTCTATACACAGGTCTTTGGATATTTGAAACATAGTCAGTCATTCATTCCTTCAACAAACCAACCTCCTTTCTATGCCAGACACTCTACGCCAAGCATGTCAAACTCAATGGCTAACACTTGCCAAATAAATGAGGCATGCAGCCCATGGGGGGTGAGTTTGATATGCTTGTGAATGCAGCTACAAAGACTACACACCATTTCTGTCCCCATAGAACTCACATTCATATTGTTCTGTGCTGACTTTCCCTTTACTTCTATTTTTATTTATTTTTCACTCGTTTTCATCTTGTTTTAATGTATACTTCTCCATGAATTACTTACATGTTGTTAAAAGCAAGATCTGGAGGAGAGGTAATATCTAGCAAACTAGATGACAGATACTAACTACGATGATAGTGATGATAGACAGACAGAAGATATATATATATATATATATATATATATATATATATATATATATATATATATATATAGAGAGAGAGAGAGAGAGAGAGAGAGAGAAAAACAGATACATAGATAGTTGATCGATACGTAGACAGATACATAGATAGCAGGCAGCTAGGTCTTTTAAAATTCCTTGAATTTGATATTATGCTTCTATTGCTCCTGTCTAAAATTTTACTTGTTTATAGCTTTTAGCCATTACTATCCTCTGCTTAAGTGTGATCTTTAGCACTAAGCCACTATAAACTTAAACAGAATTAAGTTCCTTAGATTTTCCCCTCTTGCAAGCCTCTCATAAACACTTTTTCTACAGACCCATTTCTACTTTCCTTGTCCAGATTCTGGCCAAGACAATGACCTTTCCAAATACACTTGTGTCAAATTCAAATTGGGATTTCTGCCTATTCACAATGACTCCATGGTGATACACTCTCTTCTTCGGGAGAAACAGTATCCTCTCCCTTATCCTACTGAATACGTTTCTTACTTGACCTTACCTCCATGGCTACAGTAATTGACTGGAGATACTATGACACTTAGAAAGGTATTTAGCTGCAAGTAACCTAAACTATTTAACAGTAGCTTAAGCTGCAAGTAAGGGTTTATTTTTCTCACATAATACGAACACTAGAAATAAATAGTTGCTCACATTACTTCTAGTGGTTTAAAGACTTTGTGTCTATGTTTTTGCAGTTCCCTTGGTATTTCCCACATTTGTATTAACTCATGACTACTGAAGCTCAAAGCAATATATCTGCTCTAAGGGCAAGAAGAAAAACAGCAAGAGGAAGAAAGGAAGAAAGAGGCTCCAATCCCCGTTAATCAAGAGAGTAAATGGGGTTTTCTTTGCTTTCTTTCTTTCTTTTTTTTAATATTCATGTACCTTAACTGGGAATCAAACTGTGACCTCCTGGTTCATAGGTCGACATTCAACTACTGAGTCACACTGGCCAGGCCAAAATGGGGTTTTTAGAAACTCCTGCAACACACTTTCCTTGGAATCTCGTTGAAATGAAGTGGTTTTTAAGATACTCCCAGTTGCAAAAAGCAAAAGGAAACAATAGGATAAGATTGCAATGCTTAGCTTAAAATAATCAGTGTCAATTGTGTGGGGTTGGACCCACTATATCCCTAGACAAAATCAGGGTTCAGTTAAGAAGTTGAGCTCTAGCCAGTTTGGCTTAGTGGATAAAGCATCAGCCTCAGGACTGAAGGATTCCAGGTTCCATTCGGGTCAAGGGAACGTACCTTCAGTGCAGGCTTGATCCCTGGCCCTGGTCAGGGCTCATGTGGGAGGTAACCAATCAATGTGTCTCTCTCACATTGATATTTCTCTCTGTCTCTCCACCTTCCTTCCACTCTCTAAAATTCAAAGGAAGACTATCCTTGGTTGATGATTAACAACAATAATAAGAACGACAACAACAAAAAAGAAAGAAAAGAAAATTCATTAAAAAAGAAAAAAAAGCAGTTGAAAATAGGTAGGTGAGCCCAAGGAATGTCAAAACATCCCATTCCACAACCTTATTGATTTGTCTTAGATGAGCACAAGTCCCAAATCTAGCTGACAGAACCCTTGCACAAGAATTGTTGAAACTAGGGAGACAGCTGTGCAGTCATAGATGAGGCCAAATAAAGACTCGTGCTCAGCTAGTGTGGCTCAGTGGTTGAGCATTACCCATGTAGCAAGAGGTTGCTGTCTTGATTCCAGATCAGGGTACATGCCCGGGTTTCATGTCCCCAGTAGGGAGTGTGCAGGAGAATCGATGTTTCTCCCTCATCAATTCTTTTCTTTCTCTCTTCCTTCTCCTCCTCCCTTCCTATTTCTCTAAAAAATATTTTTAAACAGACTCATGTGAGAGAACAAACCTGACATAGAAAGAAGTAAGACAAGGTAGGAAAAGAAAATCCAAATACAACTCAGGGCGCTGATTCTTACAGTAATTGTTAAGGCCAGTATTATATCTACCCTTGGTTATAGAGTCTAATCAATTCTCTACTATGCTCAAACTAGGTCCATTTAGATTTCTACTCCTTGTAACCAAATCTCCTGACTAACCTGTTTCTGTATGTTTCCCTCTTTCCAGACTCTTCCAAGTTCAGTCAGTGCAGCAGTGAGCCCTTAGAGGTGATTTTCCTCAAACAAAATATCCAGTGATGCCACCAATTTAGTGTAAGTGATGTTTTTCCTGTCACCTGCAAGATTAAGTTCCAACAACTTATTATATTAAAAACCATTTCATAACCTGGCTCAGACACAAACACATGCTTTGGCTATATAAAAACTTTAATACTCTTAAAAATACTGTGCATTTCTATGCCATGATAGCTTTTATCTGGGAGGTCCTTCCTCATGTTGTCCAACTAGATAACGCCAATGAATTGCTCAGGACCCAACTCAACATAGCCTGCCTCTATTGCTTCCACTGACCCATACAGTCACACTTAAAACATACACACACACAGCTGCACACACAGCTGCAAAAAGTCTCACTCATCCTTTGCTCAGCGCCAATGGCCCCTTTTATCACACATTGGATTGCATCGCAGTGTAAGTACTCCTAGAGAAGTGTGAGTCCCCCAAGGGCAGGGTCTGAGAAAATTCAATAAGTGTTTGCTTAATTGAAATAAGTGAATTATTTGCACAGGTGGGCGGGGGGGGGATTCCTTAAGTCAACTGAATTTTTCTAGCATTTGTATCATATTCAATTAAATCACTCAGCACTTTTATTCTTGAAGTGCTATTATAGTAGGCTCCCATCTTATAGTAATGCTACTGGTATCTTATAATTTAAAGAATATGTCTATGCATGATAATATGCATAATACATCTGCATTGTGTTTTAGCCCAGCTTTACAGGTGTAAAATCTTTGATAATTTGATTCTATAATTGCAAGCATCCTTCATATTTATGTATAGCCTTAATAATTATAACTTCTACATTTCTAAAAATGTATTGGTAATACATTGAAAAAGATAAAATTGAGAGTCAACCACTAAGACCCATATATAAGGCTGACATTGATCCATTGATGAATAGTCTTTGAGCCTAGTTTTCTTTTTAGTTTTTAAAAGCCTCATTCTTTACCTCATTGTGAATCCATCTAACTAGAGTTTCATCCAAGCCACAGTTTTTAACCTTGCTCTCAAGCATTTAGTAATTTTAGATTTGGATTGAAATGCATAAATATGCCTATTTTAGAGATGAAGAAACCTAGCTTCAGAAAAGCTACGTGACTTGTGAAAGCTAATAAAAGTGGTAAGTGGGAGAGTCAGGTTAGTTTTCTGATTTGAAATTCAATCATTGCTTCATTACACAACAACCCTCTCAACTGAGACTCAATCAAATGTCCTACGAAAATGAAACACTACCTATAGCATTTTTCATTTCTCAACAAAGCTCATTTATATAGGAAATAATTTTTCTTTGGTATGATTTGTTTTCAATTAATCTATGAAATTTCTGAGCAAGCATGGCTTCGTTTTCTAGATGCATATCAATCACCTGCTAATAATCTAATTTAATCCCAAATGTCTCTTCTGGTTTTACAAAATGCCTCTACTCAGAGTATTTGCTCAGCTTCTTGTAATCCCCAAAACTGTAAGACTTCAGCAGATCTTTCACTCTATAAACTTCTTTGCTCAGGAGCTGCATGATACAAGGAAGCTCAATGTGGCTATGGAAACAGTGAACCAGGTTAACACCAACCATATTTCTTCTTCTTTTTCTTCATTCTCTGGAATTGTGCTGCCTAAATTATTGGCATGGGAAGTTTCAGCATTTCTACATGGAAAGGGATTACAGGCAAAAATCCATTTTAGAAGAAAAGGACTGCATATTTGTCTTAAATTTGCATGCAAAGCAAGCCCGCTGTTTGTTTTTATTTACATTTTTATGTATTTGGTATGTTTGGAAGGCTTACAGACTTTGGGGTAGGGGACTAAAGCACTGACCACTGTGGCTTGCTTTGCATACAAATGGAAGGCAAATATGCAGTCCTTTTGGTGTTGCTGCTGGATCCTGGCCTGTTACTTCACATGTCTGAATTCCCATATCATCCAAGTGACATGCTTGCTCTGCAGTCAGTAAGACCAAGGATTGAACAGAAGCCTGCTAACTGTCCAAATCACTCAAGTCTGGCTGCCAACTGGCAGTTTCCCCTGGAACAGTAGTACACTGCTCGGTAAGAGAAGTCACCGAAGACCAACCTGAGACACTTCCATGCCCCAAGGGGAGCACAGCAGAGGGACTCAAAGACTTTGCCAATGAGAAGTCTGAAGACTTAATTTCTCCAGAAAGAAGCAGCCTGCTATGCAAACTAGTGAAATCACAAATCAAGAAATCCAGACTATAAAATTCCTCTTTGTAAAATTCACCCTGTGATGGAGGTAAAAGATTAGATCTATACTAACATCTCCTCACTTTGATATCAGATAATCAAAAAGGAAAGAAGGAAGAGGAAGAGAAGCAGGAAGCGGACAAGGGGAAGGGAGGAGGAGGGAGAGGCAGTAGACTGGTTAATATTCAGTTTTCAATTGAGAAATTCCTTAGAGGACAAATGAATATGTCCAGCTTTAGCACATATTATAACACTTGTCTGAGTTTTCCTATATAGCACATAGTTAATTATACATTTTATAGACACACGCACACACACACACAGCCCTGATTTAGTAAAGATAACAAATGTAGAAACCCTATTTCTTCATTGTCAGGGCAATGGGGCCAAAAAAAGATTACTACTCAGTATAAATCAATCTCCTAAGCTTATGAATTTAAAGGCATTTCCATCATTTGATATTGTCAGGGCCAACTTTGAGGGCAAGGCCCTAGGAAAGTACTGCTCTGTGTGCCCATTCAGAATGAGATCAAACTAATAAAATGTTTTGAAATTTGGAGTTAATTTTTCCTGAAAGGGACTATAGACACAAAAGATATCTCTACTATAGGAATGCTGAAGAACTTGGAAGAAGAAAGTCTCAATTTCACGATTTTGCAAGGTTTTGATGAATTTAAGAAGAAGTAGAGAGACTTTATTTTCTATATATGGGTCTGAAGTATTTTAAATGCCTCTTGGCAAGCCAATGTCCTTCCTTCTGCTTCATACGCCATCTCGTAAACAGCAATGTAGGAGTACCCCTAAAATGATCATTTATAATCTAAAGTTGGTCTTAGACATGATTTTTAAAACTCAATTAAAATAATCAGCCATTTCCATACTTTTCCAGGACTTCGAAATTTGATTAAATTTATTGGTCACTTCAAGGAACAGTATATCAATGTTTGTTTCTAATAAAATTTATAAGTTCATTATTTTAACTTATTTTCCTTCAATTTCTAATTGTTGACACAGTGAAAGATTCTTGAATTCAAGTATTCATAGACATATGTTAGGTTAAAATATCATTCTATCACCTGGGCCATTGCCAACGAGAGTGATATTTGCCTGTATTGAAGTGCAACCGTATCCCTCAGGTTAAGGCATGACTGTTTTTAGAGGCTTTCCTTAATGTGGAAACTAAAGAAGTATCATTAGGAACTTGGAGGAGACTTTCAACTCTCAAAACATTCTTTTTTTGTCTGCTAATAGGTTTGCCCACAGAGTTGAACACTTGGAAAAACATTTTGCAAAGAAAAATGTGAAATGCTTGTGCATGGGAAATCTTTACTCCACCCAGGAAAAGATAAATTGTACTTAAGAACTACTCTTTAAGAGTGAGATGTTTATTGAAATGAGAGGCTAATTGTCAAAAATGATGAAAAACAAATGTGAAAAGCCCTGTGTTTGGAACTCTGGCCACATGGAGTGCTTAAACAAGCATATGCTATATTTCAAAAGAAGAGGCATAGTTTCAGATGTTGCCATTTTTTTTGGAAAAAAATGTTCAGTGTAAGAGTGAAAAAAAGGACATGGCTGCCAAGAAATATGAAACAAGAAGAACGGTACATGTATGCCAAAGTTATCTTCTTTGAAATGTTGGAGCTCTACTTTGATATCAGTTTAGCTTTTTTATGATCTTTAATGATATCACAGACCAGTCCTCCTGGAAACATGAGGGACTCAAGGGACTCTCATATGTGAGAGCTGCTAGAAATAGGACAGAATTTTCTATGGATATGAGATAGATAGCTCTGCTTGGCCAAGTCTTCAAGCTTCCCACAATTTTCCTATTAATGTCCAGAGCATCCCAGAATAGGGTTTCTTAAATTTGGCACTATTGACATTTCGAGAGAGGAATTTGTCGTTGAGAGAAGGCTGGCCTATACATTGTAGGATGTTTAGCAGCAACCTACAACTCTGGCCTCTCTACACAAGGTGCCAGTAGCAGTCCTGTCCCAGTGGTGACAACCAAAAATGTCTCCAGATATTTCCAAATGTCCCCAGGGTTGGTAGATGGGGGGCCACCGATTGAAATCCACTCCTGTGGAGGATAAAACATGGATGTAGGGCTCTCAGATAAACTGTGTATTATATATTTGCTAATGTGTGCAGCAAAGACGCAAACTTCATGGAGCCAGCACAAAATAACCCTGGCCTCGGATAAACCCCACTGAAAGAAGCCAGAAAATCGATAATTCTTCTATTACTTTCGGATTATAAGCACTGTTTCTGGTGCTTCCACAGATTTTGCTCCTGGCTCTGTCACTTGCCCCTGACATGACCCAGGTCTTGTTGTCTGACTCCAATAAACCTCAATTTTCCTTTCACAGAATGGGGTCAATACATACCTCAGAGGATTGTTGTTTGTATCAAATAGAATAGCATATCTTAATATTTCCACTGTGAAATTATCTATTTAAAAATCATTTCTTATAATATGACTCAATTCATATTCAGGTTCAATGAAGCAGGTATGTTATCCTTTTTTTTAACCACTAACCCAATCAGTACTGACAGATCTCATTAACTGAAACAAGTTAAAATAATCATACAGTAGGACTTACAAATAACGAGAGCTCTTTCCAGCTTTTATTTTGACTTGCCTTTAGTTACCCCCAAATTGGATGCACATGAGTGACTTGCTTCTGTGCCATGAGCCCACAGTTCTTGTTTTCAGTGGGAGTGCTGGGTAAGATAGTCAACATCAATGTCACTGCACTTCGACAAACCACAGAGTTGTTTCAATAAGCACACAACATTCTGAGCTGTGTGCATTTAGGAAAGGGGAAATGTTGACCAAAAATATCTAATTTGGGGGCCCACCAAGTCACCATAACTCAGTATTCTCCTTAAATCATGGTGAGATTCAGGTTGCCCAATGCTTCACGTTTAACAGGAATAACATCAGCCACAGAAGCAAGGATGGGAAGGACTCTCACAGCAGGCAAGAGCAGACAATGACTCAGGTGACAAGAAGAGACAGGCCCGCCTGGGGTGACTCCTGCTGATTTCTGCTGAAATTTTCCCAAAGACCATGCTGCTCAAAATTGTGAAAGTGGACCAGTGACTACAATGAGAAACAAAATATTCTTCTTTACAAAAGCTTCCCAGAGGAATTAGGATGTTTACAACACTTGGAGCACAGCCAAGCTGGTGTGAATTCCAGCACAGCATGGAGCAGTGATCAAGTTTACAATCTCTGGTCTGTACACAGAGCAAGTGTGCCAAGATAATAAATAGCTCCCCAAGAGTGGCATTACCTAGAGAGCCCTCTGGGGGGCTCTATAAGGGGGAGATGATTGCCCATCTACAGTCACATCCATTGGGAAAATCTCAGCTTCAACCAGCTGTGCAACCTCAGGAAGTCCTCACCAGAGGAAAACATCTGGGGCCTTCAGCTTGGCCTAACCGATTAAGCCAAAGAGTCATGCACTATTCCCATCTCCTTCGAGCCTCATCTCCAATTTGATGGTGCTTATTTGTTTGTATTGGCAGGACTCACCCAGGAGCAAGAAACAGAACTAGGGCTCACACCAGATTAGGCCAAAGACAAATTCACTGACTCAGTAAAAGGAAGAGTTGACTCGAGAAAAGATCCTTGATCAAAGGGTACCGGGCGAGCTCCAGTTCCATCTCAGTGTGAGTGTGGAGTGAGCATTTATCAGAAGAAGGCGGCTTCTGTTCTAGGCATACAAAACCATGTGTGTCCATTCCTACATTCAGCCACTTTCCACGTATAATCTTGATGAGCAGCAGTGTCAATGCTTTAAATTAGGCCCACTGCCTAGTTTCGTAAATTAAGTTCTACTGGATGCAGCCAGAGCCATTTTTTTATGTATAATATGTAGCTGGTGGAAGAGTTAAGTAGTTGTTGTAAAGTTGGGGCCTACAAAGCCTATATCTATCTGGTTCTTTACGGAGTGGGGGAAAGCATTGGTCCATCTTTTAAATAATTTTCTCAGGGAATATCTAGATTTAAAATCCGGCTTAAGTAAATCCAGAATGGTTATAGGTTTGACAAAACTTCCCAGTATCTAAATGTTTCTTTAAAAGAAAATTGGTTACATATTTATTCCTATAGTTAACCCTGAGACATTTAGTTGCTTACACCTCGCTTTTGAAAGGTTATGCCATAGGAGGCAATATATTCTTATTTTTAAACTTGTCTTGCATTATGTAGTTTTGATAATTTATGAACAAATAACTAGGCATCCCATCATCCTAAACATTCAAAAATTATATGTATTATGGTTATGACTAGACTAGAAGTCCAGTGCATGAAATTCATGCACAGAGTGGGAGTGGGGGTGGGGGTGGTGTCCCTCAGTCCAACCTGCACCCTTTCCTATCTGGGACCCCTTGAGGGATGTCCGACTGCCTGTTTAGGCCTGATCCCACGGTGGGATCGGGCCTAAACGGGCAGCCGGACATCTCTTTCACAATCAGGACTGCTGGCTCCCAACCTCTTGCCTGCCGATTGCCCCAACCACTCCCATGCCAGCCTGATTAACGCCTAACTGCTCCTGTGCTGGCCTGATTGCCCCTAACTGCCCTCCCCCTGCCAGAATGGTCCCCCCAACTGTCCTCCTCTGCCGGCCTGGGTCCCTCCCAACTGCCCTCCCCTACAGGCCTGGGTCTCCCCCAACTGCCCTCCTCTGCCAGCCTGGTCC
>PVJC01015695.1:0-23839 GCA_004026665.1 Murina feae | reverse complement strand
CGCTAGTCCTGGCTGGTGATTGAAGTGTAAGCATATGGTATGGAAGGGCAGGTCCTAGCTGACCCCTAGGCCCTGGGCAGCACTTGGGCCACTGGACCTCCACCTGCCCCACTCTGCCTAAGTCATGGAGCCTGAGTCCCCATGCAGAGATGCAATGAGCACAGCCAGACACTGCAGGCTGGGGCAATGTGTGGGCCTCTGGGCTGCCCAGCGGTGCCCCACGGAAGCCAGGCGGGCAGTGCATTCTCTCCCAGCTAGTCTTGCAGACCTGCCTCTGCATGAATCCACAGGGAGCCCAACCAGCCCCTGCGGTACCAGCAGCTATGGCACGGCTCACCCAGAAGAGGCCATGTGGGTGCAGGGCGGGATCCTCGTGGCCGCCTGGCACCTGAGCTTGGGGGGCTTCCCCGGCACATGAGCCCTGGCATCCTGGGGGAGGGTAGCATGGGGAGTGAGAGCAAACTCGGTGGACACCCCGCATTCTCACCACATGTCCGTCCCATCACCCCCACCCCCAGATAGCCAGAGAGAGGTTGCAGTGCATTGCCAACACCCACCATGTTCTGCACCACCCCCTGGTGGTCAGCTCATGTCACAGCGAGCATTTGAACTCTTGGTTAAGGGGATAATTTGCATATTAGGCTTTTATTATATAGAATTTTCTGTTGTTTTAATTAACCAACTAATGACAAATTGTAAACAAATAAGAAAGATCCTGTAATATATTTAAATTTCTTGAACAGTCTATAATGGCTGGACAAGATTTGACAAAAATAAATGCTTATACTCTTGTTAATTTAATTATTACTGATTAAAATAATCATATTTCCTCCAGGTTTGACATAAATACCCCTGAACTTGTTTTAGTTCAAGATTTCAAAAAGGCCTGGTGCTAAAATCTCTATAAGGGACTTTTTTCTACTCTTCATTTTCTTCTGTCATTACAGAAGTCAGTTAGCTCATGGGAAGACTCTTCTGGTCTCCTAATGAGTTAGAAAAATCCATACCCTATTTCCTCTGACTTTTCCTCGTATTCTTTGACTTAATATCAAAACAGAGGGAGATAAAAAGTAAAATAAAATAGGAAAAATATTCTACCCTCTTTTTGCCTCTAAGAGTTTTCTTGATGCACAGTTTAGATTTCTAGTGATTTTTAAAAAAATAATGCTAAGTTTAACTTTTAAAATGTTCATTTAAAACAATTGAGCAACCAAATACTTATTGAGGGTTAGCTATATTCAAGCAAAGCACTGTTTAGGGCAGTCGTGATTATAAAAATGTCTAAGACATCATTCCTCAAGAAACTCTCAATCCCACAGGAAGATAAACAGATAAACCTTAAATCACACTTGGAACATTAGGGTTTTGGTGGAGGAAAAGCAAAGTGCTATGGGAGTGTAGTGCAGGGAGCAATTAATTCCAAATAAGGAAGGAGGCAAGGTGCCTAGAAAATGTTTCACAAGAAACATGTATTGGAATTCCATCTTAAAACTCTGATATGTGTGAAAGGTTGAGGATGAGGGCTCAGGTTCACTATATTTCAAGAAGAGAGATGAGCCCTGAAAAGTATTCTCAGTGGTTAGAGCATCAGCCTGCACACCAAAGGGTGAGAGGTTTGGTTCCCAGTCAAGGACATGTACCTGGGTTGCAGGTTTGATCTTTGGCCCAGGTATGAGGCAAGTATTCTTAGGTAAGGATTTTAAAAAACAAGAGAGATGAACAATGGCAAAAAGATATGTGTGTCTCCTTTAGTAACTTACCACTTAGCATTGAATTTATTTATTTTTTTCTTTTTTATTGAATTCATTGGTGACATCCTATATAGTAAAAGCCTAATATGCTACATGTCCAGTTGTTTGGTCATCTGTTCAACCAATCAAAGTATAATATGCTAATGATATGCTAAGGCCACTCAACCTTGCTATGACATGCACTGACCACCAGGGGGCAGATGCTCCAACCGGTAGGTTAGCTTACTGCTGGGATCAGGCCAATTGGGACTGAGCAAGAGAGACTGGACACACCCTGGAGCCCTCCCACAGTCTCTTCCTGGCTGGCCAACCTCCTGCGTCCTTCCTTGGCCCCAATTGTGCAGCATTGGGGTTCCTCAGCCTGGCCTGCACCCTCATGCAATCCGGAACCCCTTGAGGGATATTAGAAAGCCGGTTTCGGTCCAATCCTGCAGGCCAGACTGAGGAATCCCACTGGTGCACCAGGCCTCTAGTTGGTTAATAAAATTACATAGGTTCCAGGTGTACAATTCTATAATACATCATCTGTATATTGCATTGTGTGTTCACCATCCCAAGTCTCCTTCCACCACCACTTACCTCCCCCTGCCCCATAGCCTCTTGAAATTACTTATTCATGGGTCTGCCTTTCCCCCAAAATCTTAAGGTCCTAAGAAAGGACCACATCTCCATCACCGTACTGCCAGAGCTTTGTAAGTAGGTGTCCGCTGAATTCAGCAATGAATCAATCATGTTATGCAATCCATTCCTTATTTAACGTATTCCCATTGCAATTCAAGTTTTCCAAAATTTAAGCTTTTAAAAAACCTATAAATAATTTCAATCCCAGCCTAAATATTACTGTTTTACTAGGACAATATATTTAACTTCCCAGATCCTCAGTTCAGTTTCCTAGTTTATAACTAGAGAATTGGGGGAGGGAGGTGGGGAACCACAGGGGAAGAAAATAATATTTATGTCACAGAGGTCAGGATAAAATGAGACAACACACATCAAGTGCTTAATTCCACGTTGGACCATGCAGGTAATCAATTTGGCTTAATTTCTTTTCTCATAAAATAAGGAGCAATAACTGTGTTTTCCACATGCTCAATACTAACACAGAAATTTCTAAAACTATGTCCTGAGGCCCTGTTTCCTCTGTGAGCTCTTCCTAAAGCCTCCCATATTTGAATGCATTTGGGGAATGCTGTACATCAAAGTCCTCTCCTGGCAAGTTACAGGGTACATAGCATCCTAAGGCTCAGAGAAGCTGCACAGTAAATAAGTCTGTTTAGCTTTGTTTGTTCCAACTCACTTGACCACAGATTTACTCCCTCTCCCGACCCGCCCCACACACTCACACACCAGGACGCCTGATGACATTCTTGAACTCAGTTCTGAAGAGGACATTCTGCACTCATCACTTTCATTCTACCACCCACCCTACAAATGTTCTTGCCCTTATTCACACCTTATTGCCTAAGGAGAGATAGAAGGAAGGTAGTTTTTGTTTTGTTTTGCCTTCTGGCTCTGAATAGCTGTTTTACTATGCCATGAGTCCTGTTCTCTTAAATGCTAATTAAACATTCCTCTTTCCATTAACATTGAGCATTTAAAAAATCAAAGCAAATAATTAAGGGTCATGCTATTTAAGGTTTAGTTCATAGTTTTGTCTTTTTTTTTAAACCTGTACTTTTGGGTTATTATTATTATTATTATTATTATTATTAATGTAGAGATTTAAATAAAGGTCTTTAATGACTCACACCACCCTTGGCCCTCATTCCTACCCCCTGCTGCCAGCACTCAAACCGGCCCAGCATTGCTGTCATTTGTCATTTAACACCAGCTAATGTGCCTACGTGGGATTCAGCCCTCTTTCATCACAGTTTCACTTTTTACTTATTTTACTTTCACTATTATCCATCAGTCCCAGCCTGAGAATATTTGCATCTTGTAAAAAAATACCATAATAATGATACTTTTCCTCTCACATCTTGAAACTAGTAAAATAGAAATTCCTCTTTCATAAGCTCAGAACGCTAATAAAAAAGTGCCAGAAGCCTTTTATTAAAAAGTAGTAAAAAACACAACAAAAATCCAACAACACTCTAGTAGCATAACGTATAATATACAAACCCATTTCTAAAAATGTTAAAGGAAAATATGTTTCCCTTCACTTTCTCTATGTTAGTGTCATACCCCAGATCCTAAGTTCCTCAGTGGCTGAAATAATGGAAACTTACCTTGTTACTGCCGGGGCGCTCGTGTAGTATCTTGTGCATAAAGCGCTCTCAAGTATTTCTTACTAAACTGAACTGAATTTATATCTTTAAAGAGTGAAGTTTTCAAGTGAGAGTTGTTTCAAGGAACACCTAGATCTTTGAAGAGTAATTGTACATCAACTTGTGGAGTTTTCACATGGGAAAGCTCTGAGCACATCAGTAGAAAAGAAAAGAAAATGGCCCAAGTATTCTGAAGCTCAAACCATTCTTGACTCTTAAACACTTAAGAAAAATAAAATGTATTTGCATTTGTGTTAGACTCCGCTTGTTCAATAACATCTTGATTATCCAGAAACAACAACAGGGTGTTATCTTGATGGTTTCAGCTTTCCCAAGGAAGGGGTGAGGAGGAAAGAAAGAGAAGAAAGAAGAACAGTGGGGGTGAAGGAGAGGGAGAGAGAGGGAGAGAGGGGGAAGAGAAGGAGAGAGAGGGAGGAGGATGCCATTTTCAAGGTTTGCTTGTGTGTGTTTTTATTTCAAACAGCTTTGACAGTTTATCCCAGAGCGAGTCTAAATTAAACTGAATTTGTGTGTATCAGTTTTTTTTAAACTTCAGATTGTACTGTCATCGTAAAAAGCGAACATTTTGTTAATGAATTTATCTTTACCACCAACTCATTATGAATAAAATTCAATAGTGAGCCATAAGATATAATAATGTAAAAAATAAATATCTCTAAATTAAAAATACAAAATTCTGTATGTTTGCCTCTTCATTTACTGCTATTGAACTTTATACAAGGAACCTCATTGTTGAAAGGAAAGACCCACGCCTGGCCTTTGCTACAGCCGAACACCGTTGAGCATGGTGCTGGCTTTTGCTTTCCAGTTGAACATACCTGTTCCCCCGTGTGCCAAGGAAGGACCAAAACTCCCACTGCCTCTCTCCGGCCAGTCATGGTAAACCCTTCTTCCGCACAGCACTCCATGAAACCATTGCCCTCCACATAACAAAACCGTCTAGTTTATTTTTGTAGTAAGTCCATGCCTATTGTTTTCTTCATTACCATAACAATAAGTACTTTTATGGGGGGCAAATCAAAACTCTCAATTTCTTTTTAAAAAAATATATTTTATAGGTTTTTTACAGAGAGGAAGGGACAGGGATAGAAAGTTAGAAACATCGATGAGAGAGAAACATCGATCAGCTGCCTCTTGCACACATCCTACTGGGGATGTGCCCGCAAGCAAGGTACATGCCCTTGACCGGAATCGAACCTGGGACCTTTCAGTCTGCAGGCTGATGCTCTATCCACTGAGCCAAACCGGTTAGGGCTCAATTTCTTAAATAACTTAAAAAAAATTGAAGACTTAGTCAACAAAAAGACTTTTCTATTGCAAATCATCACTGCAAAAGAAAAGTTCCATTTACCCTCAGACAAATACTGTTTTAACATTAGATTGGACTAAGGACAATAAAATCACTCACTCAGGTATCTTTCAACATTTATACAATAGTAAACATCCAAAAAGTCCAAACAGAGACCATGAATCTAGACAGCAATCTTTAGGTGATCTGGCATACATTATATCTACATTTTCTAATGCAGTGAAATTAAAGCACTAAATTAGGGAAAAAGTTATCCTAAAGCTTGCACACAGTAAAGGATGCATTAGAATATTCAATTCATTAGATTTGGGGGGGAAGGGGCACTGCTGTTATGGATCTACAATTTTGAACACTACATTTATTTTTAAAATAATGGGCGTCAGATATTTTTGGACATTAGATTATGAAACTCTTGACTAGACTGACTTTATTTTTAAAGTAGAAAAAAGTTTTCCTTTTCAAATATTTGATAAAAAATAATTTTTAAATTAAAAGGAAGGGGTGTGTGTGTGTGTGTGTGTGTGTGTGTGTTTCCTTGAAACATTATTTAATTTGAAATTTTAGTTTATCAATGCATTCTGCTTTCCAGGAATTTTGTTTTGTTTTTTGTTTTTAATGGAATTTTAGTTGCCAAGACTTCTCATCTAGCTTCTGAGTAATAAAATCATCCAAGACCTGATAACAAGGAAACTCATGAAAGATAGCCTATGGCATTTTCTACAATAACTCTTCCTAACATAATTTTTAAAATCAGCTTGTAATTAATGATTGGTTTCCCTCTTTTTTAAGTGACTAAAAATTTTCTATTTCCCTGATTTATATTGTTGACCATATCCCTTTTTTTTTTCAAGTTGAATTTTTCACCTGGAGGTGTAGTCATTCTTTCAGGTAAACAGCACTTTATCTAAATATGTCATTATTCAAAACATCTGTGTTCACAAAGCTTGAAAGTAGAGCAAAATTTCTATGTGTGGTAAAAGAGTTATGCGAGTGCTTTTCTTTGCAGAAAAAAAGTAAGTTTGCTTTTTCAGAACAACCCGGATAGCATCAAGTCACATTAACTAACCACCTGGACCTATTCCAAAGGATCAATTTCAGTCACTGGGTTTTCTCACTTGGAACAAGATAATGTCATTTCTTTTGACACAATTTGCTGACATCCAAAAAGTCTCTGACCCAGGAGAGCCTCAACTACGGTCACTACCCATAAATGCCTAGCGTCATGCATTCTGGGATCTAGCATAATTTCTCTGATATGACCAATCTCCCTTTCTGGGATGCTAATTTATATGAAAAAGGATGTTTATAAATAATATGAAAGTGTCCTTGAGGCAAATGGAAAGGGGAAAATTTGGTCTTTGGAGGTTGTTTGGTGATGCTTCCTTGGCTTGTTTTGTTTTTTACCTCAGAGTTAACACAAATCAGCAGTTTGTGATGCCCTATTGCAATCAAGACCAAAAACTTAATACCAATAAAGCAACATCAAGAAAGTCACCAGAGTACTAGGTTAGCTATTAGTAATAATAATGATAATAATAATTTTTATACCTCTAGAGTGCCTTTCATCTGAGCATCTCAGAAGACATTACTGATAAATACTTGATTTTACCTAAATAAATGTTTTTTCAATTATATGTACTTCTATAAAGTTTCTTCAAATATCACAATTTTATAAACACAGAATCCTTCAATTTTAGCATGTCAATTGTAGATATACTTTCCTTATTTAATAAATATTTATGTACTTTTTGATATTCTAGAAACAGCTTGCTTCCTGGTAACTCATTATACTAGGTGTTATCAAAGTTAAACATCTATTATTTTAAAAGGTACCAGAATGAATATAAATATATGCATCTTTTTGTGGGTCAGGAATAGAAATCCTAATTAGAAGAGCAAAGCTTTCCATTTAAATGTTTGAATGTTTGAATAGAAAAATTGTATTTTAAAATATACATGTGCACATACTCCTTGGGTTGAACGATGGTCTGCCATGTTGTAAGGTACCCGAGATGGGAGAGTTCTCTAGGAATAATCTCTCCTCTCCTCTTCTGTGCTGCATGGTCCCCTCCAAGGCTGGTGCTAAGGAGTGTGCCTGATGGAAAAGGGCAGCCTTACCCCAGGATACACTTTTCTCTGTGGAGAAAGGCGTAAGGCAGCTAATAGTCCCCTGATAGAACCTATCACAGGATCCCCAGGTTCATCCATGAGCAATCCAAAACATTGGACTTATGACTTAGTTGTTTTGTCCATGATACATAGACAACAACAGCAAGTCCCATTAGTCAGTAAGCATACTGAAGACTAAAAGAGTTAAGGGCTGAGGAAGATCCCAGCACAATGTCAAGCTCTTCTTGACTGCTTTTTACGCAGAAAAACAATCCCATTGAAAATTAAAATAAAATGGGAAAAAACCCCACAGAAAACAGACTAAAGTATAAACAGAGAAAACTTAATTGCTGCCTTATGGTCAGGTCTTGTAGCCTAGAGCTATGGATTGCCAACTCTCTAGGCTTCAGGTGATTTGTAAGGAAAATTTGAGGGGATGAGATGAACATTTTTCTAGAGTCCATCTCTTTCACCAGAGACTCCAAAACATCCCTGACCCAAGAAAGTTTAGAAATTGCTTCCTTATAGTGATAATATTGTTGTCAAGAGCAATGACATGACGGGAAGTTTCCTCCCTTGTTCCCTACCCACCATACCCTCACAAACTCACCCCAAAAAAAATGTTTTACAAATTATAACACTTGATAATTTAGTATCCGTTTCTGATCATTTCCCGATGATTTTAATTATAAAGGAAAATATGCAGTCCACAAGCCTTGGACTACTGGTCTACCATTCCCTGGACATGCTAGTCTATTGATGTGTTCTGTTTCTTTTCTTCCTCCTCAATACTTCATATCTACAAATCTCCTTTTACTAATTTCTGGATTAAAAAAAGTCAAAATGTTGATCAGTAGTTAGTGGGGCAAGACGGAGATGCAGCATATTTGTGAACTCTGGTCATTAAGGTTTATAGAGCAGCTTTTAGTGTAAAACTGTTTCATTGTAAATTGGGCTATGACTCATTTTCATGTTACAGATCAGAAGATGGGGTTTGGCGTGGTTAATGATTTGTTCGGTTTTACTCAGCTAGTTCAGGACAGAGCCAGGACTCAAGCCGGGGAGGTTCAACTCACAATTCCACATTCCACCACCTGAGACCACCTTTCCCAAACGAATGCAGTCTGGCCCTCCTTTCCCACAACACTCCATAAAGAAGGGCTTGAAAATCAAATGTCTCACAATGAAAGTGGTTCTGTAGAGGAGATATTAGAGGATTTGAAAAACAAGACAAAGAACTGTTTAACTTTCATATTTGAGACATGACCAGAAGATCCTCTGAGAACCAAGTACTGAAATGTGCCTTTGAAAGTACATCCTCAGGATGGAGTTGGGACAGGAAATAACTTTTTATTCTATTTTTTTCTAACAACTTTCCCAAAACCTGTATTTTGAATGAATCAGCCTTCAAAAAAAGGAGTTTAATCTACGTGCTTTAGTGTACCACAGTTTTTCATCAACATTGCTCCTTATCTAAGACACTACCCTTAGCTTCAGTTCTCTCCAAGTGTTCTGGTACTGGCTACTTTTTACTACAGTCAAGCCTGGTATCAGTTTTCCAGACCAGTCTTTCTAAAATACATGCCAGGTGACATTAACCTCCTGCTCAAAATGCTTACTGATCATGACCATTGCAAAATACTATTCAGGGATTCTATAATCTGAACTTACCTCACCTCTTCAATGTTATCTCTTTCTATTCCTCTACAAGGGCGACAATATGTGGTATGTTTATCATGACATCCCTCCCAAGCTCATGTATTCATTCAACAAACAGTGAATGGTGCATCATGCAGGTCCTTGGGCTCAGGAAGAGAATGTGTTTTTTTACTCAATGTAATAGGAAACCAATAAAGAATTTTAAGCAGATAAATGCTAGCATCTGATTAATATTTTTAAAAAATCAAAAAGACATCAATAATCCTGAAAATATGATAGCAACAATGTTGTAAAGCAAAAGTAAGTAAGGTATGGAAAAAATATATAGCGTGTTGTACAAATACGTGTTTATTTCAGATCCTCTACTAACAAAAAATAAGACTGGAAAATGCTCGAGGTTCCATCTCACGGTTGAAATAATCTCAAGTCTATCTAGCCTGCATCTACAGTCTGATCAGGGTGTAGAGAGACAAGGTGAGAGAAAGAGTTTTCAGTCACAACTTCAATTTTTGGGCCTAAATCTACTGTAAGCGTCTGGGGGTTGGAGGAGGGCAGAAATAGAATATAAAATTTTAGAATTCATCAGAAAAGCAAGCTTAGCTAGAATTTCAGAGTATGAAAACACATGGTATTCCTAAGTAAATTCCACATATAAAACTAGCTAACGTCTAAGAAAAGTCAGCAGAAATATCACAAAGAGCACATCCACAGCATGCCCACGAGTTCTGAGTAAGATCTTCAAGAACTAGCCCTGGCTGGTGTGGCTCAGTGGATAGAGTGTCGGCCTCCAGCCTCCAGCCTGAAAGGTCCCAGGTTTGATTCCGATCAAGGGCATGTACCATGGTTGCGGGCACATGCCCAGTGGGGGGAGGGGGCGTGCAGGAGGCAGCTGATGGATATTTCTCTCATCGATGTTTTTAACTCTCTATCCCTCTCCCTTCCTGTGTGTAAAAAATTGATAACATATATTTTAAAAAAAGATCTTCAAGAACTAGGATCAAGCTCTTTGTATGTTTATAACCTAACACTAGGGATGTTTGGGAGAGGGGGTGGTGTTTTTGTTTTGTTTTTTTGTGTTTTAATCTGATGTAATATCCTCCCTTTCTTTTTTTTTCACAAAAATGTAGAGTAGGAAAGAAGTGTGGAAATAGATTTTAAACACATGTATTTTAGAGGCAATCTAAGTGGGAGGTTGCATTGCCCTGTGAAAAGCCAGGGTTGTTTTTCTCAGATCTCTAAGGGCCTTTGAGGTTGCGACAGACTTTCTTTCCGTTGGACCTGAATTGCCATATCACTGAAGACACAGCGTGAGGTGCCTAACCCATCTCTGAGACTGCTGTGTGGGCTGATGTCGACATCACTTGTTTGACTGCCTGGATTCCACATGGCTTTTCCTGTTTACCCTCTAAATCCTGTGGCTCTGAATCAATAACTTCTATTTTGTACAAAAGCTTCTGTTAGAAACGTATGAACAAGGCAGAAAGAGAAAGTGTGCTTTTTTGGAGTTGCACGCCCCCACTGTTCACCCTGGAGGACATCGATCCAGGATCGCGGCTGTGTACCACAGGACATGGGGAAACTGAAAAGCAAATCTGATGACACCTTACATGAGTTACAAAACCCACAGATCCAGAGCACCAGCTTGTCATTTGTTGACTCTGTCAAGGCCAGTTCCAAACCTGCCTTCTGCCACTTGTAGCAAAACCCCCAGCGCTGTCCCTGAGGGAGGCGGCTACAATGCGGTGATTAAACTCTGCTTGGGTTGCTTTCTTCATGATGCTTACAGAGGGTGTCACCCTGAATTAACTTCCTTAACCTTTCTTTTGATCAAATTCCCAGGTAGCTACAGCAATTCCAAACTGCAGCCAATTCAGCTTGAAGACACTACAAGTAAGCTTCTACAGCTGTTACGGTACTGAAAGCAACGATTTCCTACAAGGTAGGAACAGCCTTCTACTAGTAAGCCTTGGTTAACAGGCTGGAATCCTGTGTTGGGCCATGCAGCTTTTGGTGTAAAATATAACCCACTCCTCTCAATTTGCTTAGTATCTGACTCAACGACTAGTTGAGGCAGAAATCATTCAAGTGACATTCTGAGGAAATATATTCAAAACTTGATTCTACACATTAAGGTTATGAGGAAGAATTTTCTCTAGCCTTTCAATAGCCCTATTCCTTTCAACTCAATCATCTTTGCCTGGTATGCTGATTGGTTCATGGTCAGACAGGAAGCTTGAGGCAGCATCTGGGTTTGATTCCTTTTTCAGCCCCATCTCTCATAGCCAGTCTACAATCAAGTCCACCTTCTTTCTTTTTTAAAAAAATATGTTTTTATTGATTTTAGAGAGATAAATAGAAATATAAATGAAAAATATCAATATCGATCAGCTGCCTCTTGCATGCCTGCTAGAGCATCAACCCATGCACCAAGACGCCCCTGGTTTGATTCCCAGCAAGTTCCCTGTCCAGGAATCAAACCAGTGACCTCTTGGTGCATGGGTTGATGCTGAGTCAGTGAGCCACACTGGCCAAGCAAATACACCTTCTTGGTATCTTGTATATCCTCTCCTCCCTATGGATTTCCTTTACCATCTCAGAACATAAGCCTTCATTATCCATTACTGGATTGTCATCATAGTCTTCTAACTAGTTTCTCCTCCTCCAATTTCTCCCAACTTTTCTTTTTCTTTTTTTAAAATATATTTTTATTGATTTTTCACAGAGAGGAAGAGAGAGGGATAGAGAGTTAGAAACATCGATCAGCTGCCTCCTGCACACCCCCTACTGGGGATGTGCCTGCAACCAAGGTACATGCCCTTGACCGGAATCAAACCTGGGACCTTTGAGTCCACAGACCGACGCTCTATCCACTGGGCCAAACTGGTTAAGGCTCTCCTAACTTTTCAATCCACTCTTCCCAATGACACCAGGTTATATTCCAACATACTGCTTAAAATGATTGCTTTCTCAAGGTAACCCAGCTAACAAGTAGAAAGCAGATTAGAGCCCAGAGAGAGTCTACGTGAGTCCATGCTCAAATCTATAAGCCTGCCCTGTCTCAGCATCAATGCTTGGAACTGGAATTCGGCATCCTTCATGATGGACACAGAGCACTTTCCCAGCTTTTCTCCTATACACCAGTGGTTGGTTTACTTACATTTCCTACAATAAGCTTTCTTTCCCATTTAGGTTTCTTTCAGCTATGAGTAATTAAACAAACAACTCAAGTGACTTAAACAGTAAAACCTATTATCTCCTACAAGATGCCCAGAGGTAGGGTTGGTACAGTGATAGTTAATGCTAGTTTAACACCAAACCTAGAACCCAGATTCCTTCTATCTTCCCACTCGGCTATGTTCAACATGATCTCATATGACCTCTTTTTTGTGGTTACAAGACAGTTCCAGGAAATATGTACGAATATGACAACATTCAGTGAAAGTGAAAGAAAAGAGTAGATCCATGTTGCATCATGCTTTTCAGTGAAGAATCATTTTTCCATACCCCTACCCACGCCCACCTTCCCCACCAAACTTCCCTTGACATCTCATTGGCCAGAGCTATTTCACCATCACCGGGTAATCGATAAACAAAGCACCATGAAGCCAGATGGATTCAGCAGCTTCCAATGTCTTTGAGATATGACCACAATGAAGAATACGTTATACACCCCAACTCGGTGTACACATACATACATTTTATACGGCATATAGAAAACAAAACCATGTTTCATAAAACAAAATTTACCCTGACGATGCAATGCATTCAGATTTTCTGTTCTGTTTTATTCTCTTTACTACTCTATTCTTTTTATTTAAAAATTCAACCACTAAATTGATTTTATAACTCACGAATAAACTTCTACCTGAACTTTCAAAAACACCAGTTTTCATTAATGAGAATTTACCCAAGTTATGCTGGAGAGGAGTGAATTTGGGAATATTATCAAGCCAGTATGTTAGAAGGGGATATGCATGTCTTAGAAATATATATATACTAGGGGCCCGGTGCACAAAAATTTGTGCACTCGGGGGGTGGGGATCCCTCAGCCTGGCCTGTGCCCTCTTGCAGTCTGGGACACCTCGGGGGGGATGTCCACCTGCTGGCATGCCTGGCCAGCCTGGGTGAGGGGCTGAGGGCCATTTTCAGGCTGCCCACAGCCCCTTCAGGGTTCATGCACTGGGGGATGGGAAGGCTGGTGAGTGCAGGCCTGGACGTTTCCCACCGGAGGGCCCACAATTGCACACGCTTGGTGGGCCCACACCACTGAGGGGACACACCTGGCACAGAGTTGGGTGACAAGCCAGGGGCTGTGAACTGGCTTCGGATTCTCCGCACTGTGCAGCAGACACTCCCGCACGCCCTGTGGAGGCCCCTAGGGGGCAGATGAAGGTAGCGGACCCTGGACGGGTGTTCCTGGACACTCTGCGGAGGCCCCCAGGGCAGAGCCAGGCAGTGGACCCTGGACGGCTGCTCCTGCACACCCTGCAGAGGCCCCGTGCTCCTGCATGCCCCGGGGAGGCCCCCAGGGGGTGGAGCCAGGCAGTGGACCTGGGACAGGTGCTCCTGGATACTCCTTGGAGGCTCCCAGGGGCAAAGCTAGGCAGCAGACCCAGGACAGCTGCTCCTGGATGCCCCGAGGAGGCCCCAGGCCAGGACCCCCCTCCCCCGACTGAGCTGACACACCTGGCACAGCTATGCCGGCCAGCCGCGGAGGCTCTCAGTGCAGAGCCGCCCTGCCAGCCTCCATCTTGGCTGGGTTAATTTGCATACAGCCACTCTGATTGGCTGGTGGGCATGGCTGTGAGCAGAGGCTCAGCCAGCCTAGGCAGGCAGTTGCAACAGAAGCCTTTGGTTTGCTCTAGCTCCATGGCTGTTGACCTCCATCTTGGCTGGGTTAATTTGCATACAGCTGCTCTGATTGGCTGGTGGTAACGGTCAATTTGCATGTTCCTCTTTTATTATATTAGATAATTCATCCATGCCTGTGACACCCCATACTCAATACTCATTTGCTAAAATTGGGATATTTCAAACTTGGGATATTCCAAATTACTGCTGAAATGGCTGAAGTTTTTATTTATAATTTTAAAAAAGAACACAACTGTCATTCCTCAGTAGTTTGTAAGTCACAGAAAATAAATCAAATAATTTTTAAAAGTTCAAGATCCAGTTTCTTTTGATGATATAAGTAGGGTAAAAGGCCATGGGAGTTCAATTAGTTTACTTTAAAATGCTCCTTTTAAATGATGTTCAAAGAATAAATCACTGAAGATTAATCAGGAAAGACTGTGTCTCCCCCTTGTTTGGAATATCTAAGGATCTGCGAGCAGCTGCTCTGTCTCTGTTCTCTCTATTCCTGATTCATCTTGCGTGTGACCCTAGGGAGGGGTCACCCTGAGGCCCTAAATCACGTGAGTGTGCACATACAGCCTGCTTTTTTCTCCCTGCAAATGCCCTGCCCTCACTAACCTTGCTGAACTCAGCAAAGGCTTTAGAACACCTGTGCTCTGTAGCCAGGCCCCCATGGAGCCCGGCTCTTCACCGACCTACTATCATTTGTATTTTTACAGTAACAGTGATGGATCCAATGTACCTGAGACTCTACTGGCCACAAAGCCCTGTGGAAGGCTGCAGGGAACCCCACATAGATAAACTGCAGTGCTGATTCTTAAGTGATTTGAAACCCAACACAGGAGATAATCCTGCAAACAGCTACATAAGATAGAATTTAATAAGGGAGATTGAAGGGGTGCTAGCTAACATTTGAGGAGTACCCACTAAGTGCCAGATACCTTGATAGGTGATTTATGTAAACTACCTCATCAAAAAGCCATAACTCTTTTGCAGTACTGTCATCTCTATTCTGCACATGAGGAAACGGAGGCTCACAGAGCCCTAGTAACTCTTCCAATAGGATACATTTAGTAAGCAGTGGAGCCCAAGTCAGAATGAGATCCTTTAGGCTCCTTAGCTTATTGCTTATTTTCCTGTCACTTTTTCCAAGTCCCTAGACAAAAAAGAATTTTAATTGAAATACGCATTTGAAACAGAAAAGGACGTGTTTGCAGTCATGGGGGCAGCAAAGGGTGCTGGGCATAGAGGACAGCCCTTCCAAGAGTTTGGCAGGCAAGCAAGAGCAGGTTGGGCTCAGGGCTCAGTCTGGTGGCCACATGAGGTGTTCTTAGTGGAGTGAAAGCAAATCTAGAAAAGGTTCTGAGTCTCATTGCCCCAGCTTTCCTAATTCCGTGAAGGTTGCAGAGAAGGACGCTCCTTCCACAACTTGCCCATTAGATTGTGAGTCTGGAGGCATGAAGGGCCTTCTCAGAACAGGAACCAGATGGTATATTCCTTTGTGACCCTCGTGGTGAAGCTCAGTGCTTTGCAGCTAGTAGGTCTGCAGTCTACCTCGAATGAATGAATGAAACACAAAGGAGGGCTTTCTGCTTTCTCTCCCCAAGTCCCCCAAAGTCAGGGTAAGTGCTGAACAGTGGGTAGAGGGGACAGAGCTCTGGTCACACTAGACTCTTTCTCTACACCCACCTCCAGATGAGTGAACTAAACAGATGCCTGTCGTGGAGCCAAACATGATCCTTTCTTCTGTCATCCAGAAATGGTGCGCTGGAGGGTGGAAAGTCTTCAAGAGAGAACAGACAAAAAGTAGAAGGCGCAAGCATTTTAGAGGGTTTTCAATGAGCTCATGCTACCATACCTGCAAGCTACCTATTTTGCACACGAATCTGGAATTTTTTTTTGTTTGTTTCATTTTTATTGTTCAGAGTATAACTATGAATCCAGTATTTCACTTTACAAAGAGGAAGAAAGAAGCCTACATTTCTAACTGCAGGTTACTTATTGCCCTGTGGGTTAGGTGTCACTGGTGTGGTGACTTAGCAGCAAAACACACCATAATCTGTACAGCTTTGTGAAAAAGCTCAGCTTCAGAGGCTTTGCAAGTTGTTAATATACAGATTAATTTCAAACAGGAAGAGACTGAAATATGTGGCATAACTATTTTTGCAAGCTTAGTTTACTAGGCTTTACAGCCAGGTAAAAATGAGCTCCCCTGGAGGAGTAGTCACAACACAGCTTGAGCAAAGTTCAGCCCAAGCTGTGGGGGTGGGGGTTCGGCGATGAGAAGACACAGAGGATATGAGAGGAAGTCAGGCCTTAGAGATACACCTGCCCTGGTACAGTGAAGGCTTCGAGTTCTTAACGAATGGTAGTGGTAGCAACAGTAGCGGGAGTTGCAGTCATACTAAATAGGAAGTTATTAGTGACAATTATTGTTAATGTTTAAGGATATCTTCCATTGGCATTCATGTGCCAATCACAATGCAGGATAAAGGTGAGCTGACCATATTTAAAGTAGCAAAGGTTAGATGGAAAAAAACAGAGACTTTCATGTTAGTGTTATCCAATAATCAGTGAAAACGGATGTTGGATGTGTTGATTTTGAATGAGTGGGCAAAGTCTGTGACTCTGGCATCATGAGTTGGATGGTTTCCCAGATGTGACATATTGACTTTCTAGGGCTTCATCCTGCAAGGATGTCCTTTTAAGCAACCGCGGAATCTAGAAAAGCATCATGACACAGTCGGTGTATGGACCCCTCTGCTGAGTTACCATGTGGCCAAAACTGCCACATGCTTGGTTAGCTGCAGAGAAGTCAAATATCAGTTTCAGTCAGCAGTGAGGAAAAACATCTATTACGTAAAAGCCAAGTAGTCTCCTAATATATATTACTTTGCATATTAATATACAATGTGTGGTAACTGCCACACTTGTTCGTAAACCATGGTGGGATGTTTTCAATTAAAGAAAAATAAACTATTATTAAGAAGTTTTTGGAAACAAATCTGGGGGGAAAGTACACCAATATGGTCAATAAATAGTTCTTCCCTTTCATCCTCTCATTTTTTAATGTGACTTAAAAGTAATTTCTATCTTTAAGCCGGGGACCTACACTAAGCTTGGGAACAGCACACAGTTCTCTCCCTTTTCTCTCTCTCTTCCCACCTAATTTTGTAGCTACAAACATAAATGCATTCCCAGGCACAACAAAATTAAACACAGAAAGAAAGCTGATTTGTTAGAAAATCTAGGTTCTAAGATTAAGAATTTGATCTGCTTCCAAAGTATAGCCATTGCAAATGGGAGCTTGTTTTGTTTTGTTTTGTTTTGTTTCTGTATAGAGAACATTCAACATATTAATGGAAGACTGGGGGAAAACTCAGTATTTTTCAGTTGTGAATCTGATAATGCTAGATTGAGGCATTTGGTGAAATTTTGTATCTCTGCCACCATCATCCTAATTTGCCAAATCTTCACTAGGCTATTCCAGAGTACACTTATGTGAAAAAACCCTGCAGCCACAATGGGGAACTTGTGACTTGGGTAAATGACATGAAACTTTTCCTGGTGAGCTGAGTTCCTAGCATTTCCCTGCAAGGCCTTGCTTCTGAACTGCGGTCTCTAGTTAAAGACCCTTGCTAGTACAGTAAAGGTAGAAATGGAGGGCACTATTTGAAGGTTTTATTTTGTAGTGTCTTTTTTTCTTTTACTTTAAATATTCTTTTTTTATCTTTAGTGTTGCAAGTACTACAGATGTCCTCTTTGTTTGTTTTTTCCCATTGACCCCCTCCACCCCACATTCACTTCTCTCAGGCCTTCACCACTCTATTATCTGTGTGTCCATATGTGCATATAAATTCCCTGTTTAATCACTCCCCACCCCCACCTACTTAAACTTTATTTTTTTAAAATTATTTTAATATACTAGAGGCCTGGTGCACAAAAATTTCTGTGCTCGGGGGTGAGGGGTTTCCCTCAGGCTGGCCTGTGCCCTCTTGCAGTCTGGGACCCCTTGGAGATGTTCACCTGCTGGCTTAGGCCTGCTTCCCTGGGGGATCGGGCCTAAGCTGGCAGTCAGACATCCGTCTGGCAGGCCGGGAGCCCTCGGGGGATGTCCACTTGCCAGCAGGGAGCAGGCCTAAGCTGCAATTGGACATCTTTAGCGCTGCTGAGAAGGTGGGAGAGGCTCCCGCCACCACCACTGTGCTGGCAGCCATCAGCCTAGCTTGTGGCTGAGCAGAGCTCCCCCTATGTGAGTGCACTGACCACCAGGGGGCAGCTTCTGCATTGAGCATCTGCCTCCTGGTGGTCAGTGTGTGCCATAGTGACCAGTCATTCCCAGTGGTTTTACTGTTAGGGTAAATTTGCATATTACCCTTTTATTATATAAGATAGTGCCCTGGTGCACAGGTGGGGGTCGGCTGGTTTGCCTGAAGTGTATCCCAGATCAGGGTGGGTGTCCTGCTGGGGTTCCTGGCCAGCCTGGGTAAGGGGTTGATGGCCGTTTTCAGGCTGGCCACTCCCCCCGCGACCCAAACTCCTACCCTCTCCTTTTTTTTTTTCAGCAGGAGAGCTGGAAGCAGTTATCTGGGATTTATTTATTTTCTATAATTGAAACTTTGTAGCCTTGAGCAGAGCCAAGGGCTGGCCAGGGCATGTGGAAAGCTTGGCTTCCTCCATTGCTGGGGGCAACCCAAGCCTCCTGCTTTCTCTAACTCTGTGGCCACTGCTATCTTAGTTGGGTTAATTTGCATACTTGCTCCTGATTGGCTAGTAGGTGTGGCTTGTGGGTATAGCAGAGTGATGGTTAATTTGCATCTTTCTCTTTTATTAGTATAGATGTTTTTTATTGTTGATAGTGTTACAGATGTCTCCCATCCCCCTACCCCCCATCCTCTCAGCCCTTACCTACCCCCAAGTCCTCACCAACCTATTGCCCTTGTCCATAGGCTATGCATAGCTATATCATAAAAGGCCTGTGGACTAAACAAGCAGCAGCTCTTGTGGCGGGCGAGGCGGGGCACCCACAGCATCTGCAGAGTGTGCAAGGCATCACAGGGCGGAGCACCAGCAGCATTTTTGGAGCATGTGAGGTGTAGCGGGGCAGCTGGCATGGCCCTGATGGCAGGCTAGTCCTAGGGGACCCTACATGTGCACAATTTGCACTAGGCCTCTAGTAAGTGTGTAAGTTATTCGGTTTATCTCTGCTCATCCTCCTATCCCCTCATTGAGGTATGTCAGTCCATTCCATGTCTACATGCTTCAGATCTTATTTTGTTGGTCAATTTATTAGATTCTACAAATAAGTGAGATCATGTGATATTGTCTTTCTCAGATTGGCTTATTCCAATCACTTAGTAGTGCCTTAAGTATTATGGTGGATCTGCTTTATGTTACAGATGAGATCATTCTAACCCAAATGTTTAAGAGACTTTGCCCACAGCCTCATTCATAGTAAATCCAGTAAGTCTAGTTAAGAACCCAACTCTTTTTGCTCCACAATTCAAGGTTCTGTCATTTATGGCACTAAAATTTGTCATTGTCACAATGAGATACCATCTCACACCTGTCAGAATGGTTGTCATCAACAAAGCAACAAACAAGTGCTGGCAAGGATGTGGAGGAAAAGGAACCCTCGTGCACTGCTGGTGGGAATGCAGACCAGTGCAGCCACTGGGGAAACTCCTCAAAATATTAAAAATGGAACTACCATTTGACCCAGTGATCCCACTTCTAGGAATATATCCCAAGAAACCAGAGACACCAATCAGAAAGGACATATGCACCCCTATGTTCATAGAGGCACAATTTACCATAGCTAAGATTTGGAAATAGCCTAAGTGCCCATCAGCAGATGAGTGGATTAGAAAACTGTGGTACATCTACACCAGGCATGTCCAATGAGGGGCCTGTGGACTGCTTGCTGCCCACAATGAATATTTTTGCAGTCCAGTTTTGATAAAAATTCCGTAACTTAATTTTTACAATATCCTGTTATACATAATTATTAATAATAAATTATAACGTTTGCTAATGACTGATTACTATAATCATGTTGCATTCATTTCCTTTACGTGCCTTATGCACAGGCGCACCATTTCTCTCCACTAATACTAGCAGCAAATAATTTAGCAGCCGCCTGCCATGTCATTAGTCTTGGACTGACTTGTGGGGTGTGCACAACAGGTATTATTTTGCTTTCGGAGAACAAGAAAAATAAGTTTATTTGTGTTATGCTTATTAATTTGTGCAGTTATTCAGTATCTAGTAAGTTAATTTTCAAGAAAAAATATTAACTTTTATTAAAATGTTGTTATTTTATGTTAACTATTACTCATTTATTTCAGCCTTTTGTATTCAGCATGTCTCTATCAAAATAAACCTAGGTTTCTATGAAAATTGAAGGTTTTTTTGAGGACCACATAAACTTAAACCTTGTTTATTTGGCCCATGTTAGCCTTTGAGTTTGACATGCTTGATCTACACACTGGAATACTACGCTGCTGTAAAAAAGAGAGATCTTACCATTCACAACAGCACGGATGGAACTGGAGAGCATCATGCTAAGTGAAATAAGCCAGTCAGAGAAAGATAAATATCCCATGATCTCACTCATATGTAGAATATAATGAACAACATAAACTAATGAACAAAAATAGAAACAGAGACAGAGAAGCATCGAGCAGACTGTCAAACTTCAGTGGGAAGGCAAGGCAGGGAGAGGAGGTAAGAGATCAACCAAAGGACCTACATGCATGCATATAAGCATAACCAATGGATACAGACACTAGGGTCATGAGGGCATGTGCTGGGAGGCAGGGGAGGCTATGGGAAGGTCAATGGGGCGAAAAGCAGACATATGTAATACTATATGTAATACTTTAGACAATAAAATAAATAAAATTTGTCATTGTCAAAAATGGAACTTTCTCCTGAAAAGGTAAATAAATTCTCTCCAGAAAACTTTGAATGTGTCAGTCCTCACACATCATGAGCCCAGGGAACTTAGCTTCTCTGTCCCCAAAGCCCCTTCCCAGACCACCCATGCTGTCAGCTGCTCTTCCTCTCCTCTCCAGTGGCATTTCTTACTTCTTTAGATACTCACACATGGTTCTATAGTCACATGTTTGGAAGCCTATTTTCTCCATTAGCTATTAAGTTTATTGACAGCATAATAACTTAAAAATAAGTTTGTTAAATGAATAATGGTGAATAAGGAAATATATATATACAGGTGTGGGTAAAAGCAGGTTTAGAGTTGTGACTACATAAAACAGAATTTATCCGTATATTATTATTTATTAATTAGTGTGTTCCTTATTCATATTACAACTATAAATCTACTTTTGCCCACCCTGTATATAACTTTATTTTTCTATTTCAAAATATGAGGTTAATAATGTCAGCTTTTTAAAATTGCTGTGAAATATAAATATTATGCTACAACATATGAGGAGTGCTTCACACAGGGCGCTTAACCTTCTCAAGTTACATATTAGGAGCTAAACAACATTTACTGAATGCCTAGGCATTTTTCTCCTGGTATTGTTTAAAAGTGTTATAATCCTTCCATATGCTAATGACTTCACTTTTAGTATCCATTGATTAAGAAGAGATTCATGGATGGATGGATTTTCAGGTGCCTGACTTTGCAGCTCTACAATTACCCAAGGATTTGTAACCCACAGGTGGGAAAGCTCATGGAATTTAGATTGTTCCAATACTTAGAATAAAGTCTGATGAGAGTTATTACCTGAGAATTATTGCTGTGTAGCAAAATACACAAGCAAAACACAAAGGTCTGAGAGGAAGAAAAAATGGGAGGTTTCCATTGCTTCCTACTTTTAAAAATTCACTAATTCGTGGGCTATAGCAAGCATGCTGTCAACCCCTTTCTCCACAAAGGCACCCACTAATACTAGGCGGCATAAGAACACACACACACACACACAGTAGCTTGAGGAAGTTACACAAAAGAAAATTAGACAGTCTCTGGTTGTGTTTCTTATAAGTATGAAGAATTCCACTGGATTTCTCAGACTCCTCCCCCAATCCCTTAAAAAACTTTTTTTTTTTTAACTATTAGTTAGGACTTTGCTATTTTCAAATGATAGAAATTCAACACGAATAGTTTAACAAGAAAAAAATGAAAGTAGGCATAAAGAATTCACTGAAAAGTGCAAGGGGTATGTTTGGGCAAGTCTGGATCTAGGAAATAAATTTTTAAAATGTCATCCTAGCTGATTTTTCTCAGTGGTTAGAGCATCAGCCTGCATACTAAAGGTTCACAAGTTTGATTCTGGTCAAGGGCACTTACCTCAGTTACAGGCTTGATCCCCAGCCCCAGGGCACATGGGAGGGGCACTTAGTTGATAAGTCTCTTTCACATTGATGTGTCTCTCTTTCTGTCTCTCCCACTCCCTTCCATTCTCTAAGAAAAAATCAGTGGAAAAATATCCTCTGGTGAGGATCAACAACAACAGAAAAGTCATCAAGGCTCAGTTTCCCCTACATCCCCTCATGATGTCTGTAACGAAGGTTAGCTGAAGGTCTATGTAATAACCACAGTAGAAAGTAAGGTTCTTTTTCCCAGTGGTTTCCACAAAATCTCATAATTATCAATCAGGTTTATATATGCTATGTTTGATCCATGCAAGAGGGTAACATAGGTTGATTGGACAGGTGTGGGTTAGATGTGAAAAACCCAGTCGAATGAGAATGTTGGTCACCTATGTTTCATGCAGACAACCTGGGATGGTGTTGTTTCTAAAGAGGAGTAGCTGAAAGTTGGTATAATAGCAGGGTTGAGTGCTGGATGTTGAAAATGTCCCCTACATCTACAATTGACTAGAGAGCTGTGCTGACTACTTGAAATGCGGTCATATCATTATATAGTCTAAAGGTAGGTCTGAACACAGATGCCCAATGAAGTATAAAATACACACCAAATTTCAAAGACTTTGTATGAAAAAAGAAATGTAAGGTATCTTAATAATGTTATATTTATATGTTGAAATGGCAATGTTTCAGATATGTTGAGTTAAATAAGATATGTTGCTCCTTTTAGTTTTCAGTGTGTCTATAAGAAAACCTAAAATTACACGCATTGCTCACATTGTACTTCTGTTAAACAGAAATAATAGACTGCTATAAGATTTTTAAACGAGGTAATGATGTGTTTATCTTGTGCATAGGTGGGGCATATTAGAAAGATGCTTTGAGTGCACAGGTGTCTTAAACAACAAATGACAAATACATGAGAGAACACTGGGCTCACAAACAGTGGGAGATAAAGAGTCAAATCAAGACCAAATCCACAGATATATGCAAAAAAATGAAACTAGACCACCAACTCACACCATACACAAAAATAAACTCGAAATGGATAAAGGACTTAAACATAAAATGGGAAACCATAAAAATACTAGAGGAATACAAAGGCAACAAAATCTCAGACATATGCCAAAGCGGTTTCTTCACCAATATAGCACCTAGGGCATTGGAAACTAAAGAGAAAATAAACAAATGGAACTTTATCAAAATAAAAAACTTCTGCACAGCAAAAGAAACCATCAACAAAACAACAAGAAAACCCACTACATGGGAGAACATATTTGCCAATGTTATCACTGATAAAGGTTTAATATCCAACATTTATAGGGAACTCATGCAAGTTAACAAAAAGAAGACAAACAATCCAATAAAAAAATGGGCAAAGGACCTAAATAGACACTTTTCAAAAGAGGATATTCAGAAAGCCAAGAGACATATGAAAACATGCTCAAAGTCACTAATCATCCGAGAGATGCAAATCAAAACAACAATGAGGTACCATCTCACACCTGTCAGAATGGCTATCATCAACAAAT
>PVJC01015694.1:0-34688 GCA_004026665.1 Murina feae | reverse complement strand
ATCTTCTGTAAAAATATATGAGCTATTCTTTTTTTATCTACTTTCTTATTCTTAAAGTTCAAAAAGAGAAATTCTTAAGGCTGTGGCCTGCATACTTTTCCTACTGATCACATTACTTTGCTTTTTACTATAACAATTTTTCTTTAAAAAAATATGTGAATGCAACTGCAAGCTATATTACAGAACCACATATTTTCCCCTGTCAACAGAAAAAATACACTAAGTACTCTTATATACTTTACCTAGGTTCGGCAATTATAAACATTTTACAGCATTTTTTTCTCTCTCCCTCTCTATTCGCACACACACATTTTTCTTCTGAACCATGTGAAAATAAATTACAGGAGTTTTGATATTTCACCCCTAAATAATTCAGCTTGCATCTCTTAAAAATCTCCACCTGCATAACCTTGCTATCACCCAAGATCTTTTAGCTTAATACAATAATATTACCAACTCAAAGTTTTCTAATTATTCCCAAATATCCTTCATAGATTTTTAAAACCTTATCATACCATCTCCCATCTGAAATAATACATTACATTTGATTCCCATGTCTCTAATTTGTTACATCCACATTTGCTATTTTCCCTCCAGAGGGTGTTAGCTTTGATGAAAGTAGAAGCCCCTGTGACTGACCCTTTTTTGATCATACAAAGAGGCTGCATGATCCTATCTAATAAAAGTAATATGCAAATTAGGTATCACTCCATCACAAAGATGGCTGCTCCCATAGCCACAAAATGGCAGCGCTCATAGCCACATCTACTCTAATAAAAGCATAATATTGAAATTGACCATTTCTTCGGGATGCCTAAGCCACACCCATCAGCCAATCAGAGCGGCTGTATGCAAATTAACCCAGCCAAGATGGAGGCTGGCAGGGCGGCTCTGTGCTGGGGGCTTCCGCGGCCGGCACAGCAGGTGCTCTGTGCTGGGTGTGTCAGCTCAGTGGGGGTGAGGGTGAGAGAGGACCCCCGGGGTCATGTGTGAGCGGGAGCATCCCTGCTGCCCTGCGCAGAGCGTCTGCCCCCAGTCCGCCGCCTGGCTCTGTCCCAGGGGCCTCCAGAGGGTGTGTGGGAGTGTCAGCCGCACAGTGCGGAGTGTCCAATGCCAGCCTGCCGCCCAACTCCACCCTGGGTGTGTTTGCTCAGCAGCAGGGCCCTCCGAGGGACCGTGCACCAGCATCCGCCCTTGGCTCACCACCCAGTGCTATGCCAGGTGTGTCCCCTCAGCGGTGGGCCACCAGGTGGGAAACGTCCATGCCTGCAATCACCAGTCCTCCAAACCCCAGTGTACAAAGCCTGAAGGGGCTGTGAGCAGCCTGAAAACTGCCCTCACCCCTCACCAAGGCTGGCCAGGCACGCCAGCAGGTAGACATCCCCTGAGGGGTCCCAGACTGCAAGAGGGCACAGGCCGGGCTGAGGAACTCCCTCCCCAAGTGCACAAATTTTTGTGCACCGGGCCTTTAGTCCTATCTAATAAAAGAGTAATATGCAAATTAGGTCTCACTCCATCACAAAGATGGAGGTGCCCAATCCGGCTCAGCCCCGCCACTGAAGTGATCAGGCCTATTAGCCAGGCAGGTGGTGGGGGAGGCAGGGGGCCCGAGGGGCAGAACAGGTAATCAGAGGGGGCTTGGGGTCCCCTGCCCAGGCCAGAGGCCTTAGCCAGAGGCCTCAGGCATGGGCAAGGGTGGAGCCAGTGATGGGATGGGGCACGGGCAGAGCTGGTGGTCAGAGGGGGCAGGGGCCAAGCCGGTGATCAGAGGGGTATGAGGGTGCTGAACCCAGGCATAAGGCCTGGGACAGAGGCCTCAGGCCTGGGCAGAGGCAAGGCCAGAGATCGCAGGGGCCTGGGCTCCACAGAGCCAGTGATTGGAGGGGCAGGGAAGGAGTCTGCAATTGCAGAGGTCTGGGCACCAGTGGAGCTGGCAAAGCAGGGATCTAGGGGTCCCCTGCTTAGGCCTGTAGCCTTGGCCAGGGACTGCAGTAGGGCAGGGGTGGAGCCCACAATCAGAAGGGTCTGGGGGTCCCCTGCATAGGCCTGCAGCCTTGGCAAGAGGCTGCCATTGGGACAATGAAGAGCCGGCGATGGGAGGGGGCAAGATCACATCTGGTGATTGCAGAGGCCTGGGCCCTGTGAAGCTGGCGATTGGAGGGGCTTGGGGGTCTTCTGCGCAGGCCTGCAGCCTCAGGCAGAGCTTACAGGCCTGGGCAGGGGTGGAACTGGAATTAGAGTGGCAGGGGTGGAGCCAGTGGTCAGAGTGAACTACAGAGGAAACACCACTCATTGGCTAAGCTCCCTGTAAGCCGCTGGTAATATTTTTAGTAACTTGGGTAATAAGAATCCCTGAAGGTGATCTACGGTTTTTCCACCACACTCCTGGAGAAAAAAAAAATGAAGTTCCACTGCTGGAAGGCTAAGAAATGTCATATCCTGCCCTAGCCAGTTTGGCTCAGTGCATAATGCCTCAGCCTGCTGACTGCAGAGTCTGGGTTCAATTCTGACCAAGGACAGGTACCTAGGTTGCAGGGTCCTCCCTGGCCGGGGCGCAGGTCAGGGCTCATGCAGGAGACAACCAATCAAAGTTTGATGTTTCTCTCTATTTTTTCCTTCTCTTCGACATTCTCCAAAAATCATTGGAAACATATCCTCAGGTGAGGATAAAAAAAAATAATAAAGAAAGAAATGTCATATCCTATGAAAGACACATCTTAAAAATGCCTAAAGAAAGTTGTCATAGTTTTATGGTGAAGGATTGGAGTCCATGTTGATAAAAACACCTTGGTGACTGTGGTTACTGGCAGTGGCTGCAGCAGCAGGGTGATGAGGCTGGTGGCTTCCCCTGATTAGCCTGGTTGCCTCCCACAAAGGGAGGCCAGACTGGAGTTTAGGCACACTCCCTAAGGGGATCAGGGAGCAGGCCTAAGCCATCAGTAGGATACCCCCTGGGGGCTCCCAATATGGGAGAGGTGGCAGGGTGGGCTGAGGACCCCCCCACCCCAGTGCACAAATTTCATGCACCAGGCCCCTAGTATAGGATAAAATACAATATGGTGGGAAAGTCTCAGCTTTGAGTAACACATGCATGAATTCCAGCTCTATCATTTAGCTCTGTGACCTTAGATATAGTAGTCTTCACATTCTCTGAGTTTCAGTTCCCTGTGTCCATTAAAGCAATTGTGGAGATGAAATGGCATAATGTATGTAAATACCTGGCATGTGAATGATACGCCATAGTATTTCCTCTTTCCATCTTTCCCTTAATTTATGCAGGTAATAAGATTTTGATGTTGTGTTTTTTTTTTTTCAATATGCAAAGTGGGATTGAAAGGAATTAAGAAAAAATCTGTCTACTGATCTTAAGTAGTTAATACATCTTGTATCATCTCCAAAGTGATGAGAACAGATATTATAATCATTCAAGCATACTAGATTCATTTTGAATTTGAAGGCTATATACAACAAAGTATATTTTAAAACAGTGACACCTGCACATCAGAAATGGTGAGGTTTGGAAAAGTCACTTTGTGTTAAAATAAATGGCTCCTGCCTTTGAATGTGTCATGGCAAACCTCCAGGAAAGCAGAAGAGCCCCTCAGCAGCAGTGAAGTACATTACCGTCCTTCCAGCCTTGGCTGGGATTCTGCGCCCTAAAGGACATGATGGTGGCTACATTTATTGACGTTCGCTGGCAACAAGGTTCTCCTCTCTCCACAGTTTTGTCAAACTGGCACTGTGGCTTTAGAAACAGTGAAATGAGAACACCAAAATCCTATGCAAATAGCAGGACTCCTGTTACTTTATAATACTGTCATCCGAAGTCTCTTTCTACCCCCTGTGCTTTGGGGACTCTTTTGGGAGGAGAGGGAGGAGTGTGGATGGGGGTTGGTGCTCTATAATGAGATTTATGAATGGGTCTTGTTTGATTGGTTGTGTATCTCTGGATTATTGTGGGAAAGCTGTGCCTCTCTCTTAATGACTCAGCACAACGTCATTCAGTATCAGTAGTTTCTCTGTGATATAGCTTTAATGAATCCCAAACAATGAACTGCAACTTTTTATTTTTACTTGAAGGCAAATCCTGGAAAATACTTTTAAAATCCATGAGATTAGTTTGATTTCTTATCATTTGCTCTCTATTCTCAAAGCTCATAGTATAAATTTAACTGTGTGACTTACTGTGCCCTTTTGTAAAATTAGTTATTGAATCTAAGTCTGAGAGAACCTCATTCCAAATTGTTTTCTTGGCTTTGATTAAATCACTCATGTGTGTGTGTATGTGTGTGTATGTGCGTGCACACAGTGGATACAGCTGGGGTGTGGGGACTGGACGCCGCCATCTTGTTGCTGTGGCTGCTGTCATCTTTGTCTCAGAGTGACAGTTAATTTGTATATTACTCTTTTATTAGATAGGATTAGTGGCCCAATGCACGAAATTCTTGCGGCGGGGAAAGGGGTAAGGTGTTTGCTCAGCTCGGCCTGTGCCTTTTTGGAATGCGGGACCCCCCTGGGGGTGTCTGGGACTCCTAGCTCCTAACTGCCAGCCTGCTGGGTCCTTAGTGCTTGGCTTGCTGCTTCTTGGTGCTGTGACAAAGGCAGGAGAGGCTCCCGCCACCACTGCTGTGCTTGCCAGATGTGAACCCAGCTTCTGGCTAAGCAGTGCTCCTGCTTTGGGAGTCCACTGACCACCAGGGGGAAGCTTCTGCATTGAGCATCTGCCCCCTGGTGGTCAGTGCATGTCATAGCGACCAGTTGTTCTGGTAGTTCTGCCATAAGGATCACTGGGCTTTTATATCTAATCTAATAAAAGAGTAATATTGAAATTGACCATTTTTCCAGGATGCCTAAGCCACGCCCACCTGCCAATCAGAGCCACCATATGCAAATTAACCCAGCCAAGATGGAGGCCGGCAGTCATGGAGCTAGAGTAAACAGCAGGCTTCCGTTGCACCAGGAGTAAACTGTCTGCCTAGGCCAGCTGGGCCTCTCTCTGCTCATGGCAACATAGTTGCAATTATAGAAGCCACGAAGCTTAACCAAACAGGAGGCTTCAGTTGCACCAGCGATGGAGGAAACTGCCTGCCTAGGCCAGCTGGGCCTCTACTAAGGCAACATTTTTTCAATTATAGAAGTTAGGGAGCTGAAGCCAACAGGAGGCTTTATTACCTACCTAGGCCTGGGCTTAAAGCAACAGTGTATCAATTATAGAAGATAAATAAACCCCAGAAACCTGCTTCCAGCCAGCCTTGCTGGGACATTGGGTCAATGGGAGCTGTGGGCAGCCTGAAAGCCTGAAAACGGCCCTCAACCCCTCACCCAGGCTGCCCAGGCACCCCAGTAGGGACTCAAACCCTGAAGGAACTGTGTACAGCCTGAAAATGGCCCTCAGCCCCGCATCCAGGCTGGCCACACCCCAATGGGGTGAGGGTCCACACTGGGGGGCTTGGCCAGCTTGCAAACAGCCATCAGCCCCTCACCCAGGCTGGCCAGGCACACCAGCAGGTGGACATCCCCAGAGGGGTCCCAGACTGCAATAGGCACAGGCCGGGCTGAGGGACCTCCCAAGTGCACAATTTTTTGTGCACCAGGCCCCTAGTATATAGATGATGACCAATGTACTAATCTTTGGCCCCTTTGCTTGTGGCAGGAGATGGGTATAAGTACTCATTTCCCTTTGGTGTTTACCTAGGAATAAAGCTTCTGAGTCATGGCATAAATGGAGTTTAGCTTTAATAGTTTCCCAAGTGTGTTTTTCCAATTTTAAGCTCCTATCACAATGTGAGTAAATTCCAGATCCTTGCAGGCTATCTGAAAAAGCTCTATTCTGTATAATTCCAACTATGTGACATTCTGGAAAAGGCAAAAATAGGGAGAAAGTAATAAAATCAGTGGTTGCCAGGGATTCAGGGACTAGAAGAAGGATGGAATAGATGGAGCACGGGAGCTTTTATGAACAGTGAAAATATATGTATGAGATTGTGGTGTTGGATACATGCCATTTGTCAACATCCGTAAAATATATAACACAAAGAGTGAACTTTAATAGAAACTGTGGACTTCAGTTAATATCATGTCAATATTGACATCAATTATTAAAAAATGCATCACACGAAAGCAAGACATGAATAACAGGGAAAACTGTGTGTTGGGAGGGCAGGGTGAGGATTATGTGAGGACTCTTTATACTTTTTGCTCCATTTTTCTGTAAACCTGAAACTTCTCTGAAAAAAAATCAAATCTATTATTTTACTTTTAAAACGTTTTCTGTGGGCGAGAGATCCCAGAGAGCTATACTTGTTTCGGTGGTCAAGAGGGCCTCTCTGAACAGACAGTCTTTAAATGTGACCAAGAAGATGGGTCCCTGTTGAGTCTCAGATGAGAACATTTCTAGGGGAAGGAAGAGCTGGAGCAGAGGCTCTCCTGGGAGAGAAGCTGAGTGCGTAGGGAACATCGGAGGAGCCCAGGGAGAGGGGGTGCAGGAGAAGAAAGTGGGCAGAGACTGCAGTAAGCAGGGCTCTTTTTTTTAAAACAGCATATAATGTGGATTTTATTCTGAGTGCATTATGTAACCATTATATGGTTTTACACAGGATATGACCTATGTTTTAACTATCACTGTGGATGTTACTAGTAGATATGGAGAGAAAATTGTGTATGACATTGGGAGCAGGAAGATTAGTTAGGAGGACATTGCAGTGGTCCAAGTAAGAGGTGATGCTGGCTTGGAATGAGGGGGGATAGTAGATATGGAGATAAGGGGATCGATTTGGGATGTGTTGAATAAAGGCAATGGAAGAGAGGTTTTCTCACTCTATCAATGACACAGTCATGCATCTGAAATGTGTGGAAACCACAAACTGGTTAGGGGATTAAATCCATGGCCTTTGCCATTCATTTCCCCTTTCATGGAATGAAAACTCATCAGATCAATTATTGCTTTAAATAAGTGGGTCTTATAAAATTGCACCTGATGTTTAGTTTTCCGATTGTCTGTTGGAATAGAATTAGACCTGTATCTAAAACTCATTCCATGTTGGCTTATTTTAAAGTGTTTTACTTTCCTTTCACTTTCTCTGAGAATGTTTTAATGTCTGGGCATGAAAAGAAAAGTATCTCCTTTAGTAAAAAGAGATGTTAATAATTTTGTGACTATAGCAACTCTGCAAATAAAAACACACATGTTTCTGTTATTCAGGTTGAGCAAACTACATCTGGAATGTGGGCAGCATCGATGGGGAGTTGTTGACTATTCGGACATCACACTGATCTATGTCAATCACCGTCTGACAATTAAAAGAAGGCCGTTGTTCTTTTTTGTTTGCTTTAAAAGCTATTCTTAAAAATTGGCCGAGAGTAGCAAATGTGCCAATTTCCCCCCTCGATATTTTAAGATGGATGGCATAAAAATAGAAAGGAAAGCAAAGAACAAACATAAGTGATTTAAAATATGGCAAATGAATAGAATTGGCATGATTCATTTCTAAAGAAGAAAGACCTCAAAAATTAAATAATTTTAAATAAATGTAAGAAAATTACTACAATCTCTAAAATATTACTATATAAAGGGATTATTTCTTAGGGGAAAACTCAGATTTATATAGGATCATAGTCAAATGAACCAAAATGCCAGGATATTTAACAGATAATTTCAATTAAAAATACTACAATAGAATTATATATTTTAATTGTAATCTAATTGTTAATCCTCACCCAAGGATATTTTTCCCATTAAATTTTTTAAAGAGTCGAAGGGAGGGAAGATGGCGCAGAGAGAGAAAAACATCAATGTGAGAAAGACACATCACCTTTCCCACTCACCCTGACCAGGGATGAACCTGCAAACCAAGTACATGCCCTTGATTGGAAATCAACCCTGAGACCCTTCAGTGAGAGGGCTGATGCTCTAACCACTTAGCATACTGGCCAGGCTTGATTGTGTCCATTTTGATTACTTAAGTCAGTCTTTTCATTTTAGAAATGTGTACCTGATTCTTAAAAATAATTAAACATCATTGGGAATTATATTTGCTTAACCAAGGAGGCATAATATCATTGGAACTGTTATTCATAACATGTGATATCATTCATTTTTCAAGTCCATTTAAGGATACTTACATTTAGATGTTCAATGCTGTGTGCTACTGATATTTATGAAGAAATTAGTGGTTCTAGATTGAGCCACACTATCTCCTTTATTTATTTTTTGTCAAAACCTTCTGCTGATTTTGAAATTTTACTATTTGCACATACATTGTACTATTTGTGTGGAATAGACCTAATGTCTATATATGAGTGATATTACTTATTCTCAGCTTCACAAAACATTTTTCAGCTCTAAGTTTAATAAACAAAACTTCATTAAACGCATCGTGTCTTAACAGGAAGGAAAAGGTGGATATGTTATGACTATTGTGACTACCTATAATATTTTTTAATTTCAAAAACTCTTACCAACAAGATAGTTACAAATTAAACAGTTCCTATAATTTCACTATCTCAGTTTCAGTAATTTTGCATTCAAAGTTTTCAAGGAATTGGTATTCTCACTTTACATATTAAGACACTATATAAACACTAAAAAAAAACCCTTGAAAGAAATATATGAAATATATAAAATGTTTAAAATGAGAAATACATCTGTGTATTTCCTTTTTTTAATATTTTTTATTGATTTTTTTGCAGAGAGGAAGGGAGAGGGATAGAGAGTTAGAAACATCAATGAGAAACATCCATCAGCTGCTTCTTGCACACCCCCTGCTGGGGATGTGCCCGCAACCAAGGTATATGCCCTCGACCAGAATCGAACCTGGGACCCTTGAGTCCGCAGGCTAACGCTCTATCCAATGAGCCAAACCGGTTAGGGCCATCTGTGTATTTCTTAATAAATACTAAGAACATAAGCTATTGAAATAATGAAAAAAAGTCAAGTCTGTATTGGGCAGTTACAATAGCTATTTTAATTGTATATATATATATATATATATATATATATGTGTGTGTGTGTGTGTGTGTGTGTGTGTGTGTGTGTGTGTGTGTGTTGCTTAAGAGGTTTTTGAGTTGTATGACTAGAAAAAAATAAATTGCCTGTTTTCTTTTATCAGTTTCTGTCATTTGTGAGTAATCCTCGGTGTCCACCAGGATACAAATGGAACATTGTGGGAGACAGAAAGGAGAAAACTGGGGCGAGGACTGAGAGCATTAGCCTTAACCTTGCAATCAGTTCCAGGGATAAGACGAAAGAGGAAAATGAGGCCGCCCTTAAACAACGAGTTACAGTTATTGGGGTGACATCAGTTAATAAGTTCAGACAGGTGGCAAGTGTGCACTACTCTGTGCATGATCTCTATACTGCATTGTACACCCACCACCAGTAGTCAAGTCATCTTCCATCATCATATAGTTGGCCCTTTTACCCTCTACCTTCTCCCACCCCCTTCCCTTTCGTAACTACCATGCTGTTGTCAGTCTGGGTCTCTGAGTTCAGTTTTATATCCCACATATGAAGGAAATAATATGGTTCTTAGCTTTTTCTGACTGACTTATTTCACTTACTATCATATTCTCACAGTTGTTGCAAATGCCAAGTATTTCATCGTTTCTTATGGCTGAATAGTATTCCATGGACACATCCTCTTTATCCAATCATCTACTGAAGGACACCTTGGTTGTCTCCCTGTCTTGGCCACCACGGATAGTGCTAAGGAGCCCAAAACACACAATGGAATAAAGAAAGTCCTTTCCATAAATAGTGCTGGGAGAATTAGAAAGCCACATGCAAAAGAATGAAACTAGATAATAGTTTGTCCCCTTGAACAAGAATTAATTCAAAATAGATGAAACATCTAAATATAAGACCTGAAATAATAAATTACATAGAAAAAAGGATAGGTACTAAACTTATGGACCCTGTCTTGGAGAATATTTTATGAATTTGACACCAAAGGCAAGGGAAGTAAAGGCAAAAGAAAGCAAATGAGACTCTATCAAACTAAAAAGCTTCTGTACAGACAAAGAAACCACCACAAAACAAAAAGGCATTCAACCAAATGGGAGAAGATATTTGCAAACAACAGCTCCAGCAAGGGGTTACTATCCAAAATATATAATGACCTTATACAGCTCAACACCAAACAGTCTAATTAAAAAAAAAAGGACAGAAGACCTGAACAGACACCTCTCTCAAGAAGACATACAAATGATCATCAGATATATGAAGAAATGTCCAGCTTCACTACCTAGTAGGGAATCTTAGATCAACACTACAATGAAATACCACCTCTCACCTGTTAGAATGGCTGTTACCCACAAGACAGGTAATACCAAGTGTTGGAGAGGTTGTGGAGAAAAAGGAACCCTCCAACATTGCTTGTGGGAATGTAGGCTGGTACAGCCACTGTGGAAAACCATATGGTGGTTCCTCACAGAAACTAAAAATAGAGTTAGCATAGGACCCAGCAGTCTCTCTTCTGGGTATTTACCTGAAAAACTCAGAAACACGTATTCCCAAAGATGTATGCATTTCTGTGCTCACTGAGATATATGCACCCAATGCTCATTTTCTCGCCAGCACAGGCCCTCCAGGTGGGGTGAGAGGGATCGCAGAACCCCATTAGGTCAGTGGGGTGGGGGAGAGGATGCCTTCTGACTGCGCAAGGCCTCACTTCCCTTTTCTGCCCAAGCCTTTTTTTAAAAAAAATATTTGTATTTATTTCAGAGCGGAAGGGAGAGGGAGAGACAGAAACATCAACGATGAGGGAAGGTCATTGATCTTCATTCATATGCTGCCTCCAGCACATCCCCTACTGGGGATGGATCCTGCAACCCAGTCATGAGCCCTTGGCCAGAATCAAACCCTGGGACCCTGCAGTCCGCAGGCTGATGCCCTATCCATTGAACCAAACCAGCTAGCACTCTGCACAAGTCTTTTATTCCCAGTGCAGCTCGCGCCCTAGTGGCTTGATTTAGAGTAAAGGACACAGTGTCTGTTACAAATAACATTTCCGAGGGTGATTTCAGAGATTGTGAAGACAGAAAGTACTTTACAGACCAAAAATAGCTGCCTCTCTGAAGATACAGGATGATGTGTGAGTAAAACTCTGGATATACTCTATGTATGTACATACACACATACGCATGTTTCCTTATGTAAGTTTTCCATCTAAAACTTGCTTCCTTCTCCATCCATGACCTGCCACAGCGCATCTAATGAGTCCGCTCTCTGGGGCTGCCACTCTCATTGAGCCTCACCCCGCGCTGGGCTGGAGGGAGCTGCGGCTTCTGCTCACCCGGCCTTCAGCCCGAGGACAGAGGAAATGCTGAGGGTGCGTCGCCAGGAGGGCGAGGAAACGCTCCCTTCCTGCTTCTCTCCTCCCTGCAGACCACGCCAGCCATCCCGGCCGCTGCCCCCAAACAGTGCAAACTTGGCCCACAGATGGGGCGCAGGGACGCTGAGCCTCCCGCCATCGCCACGGCAGCTGTCACCTCCTCGCCCGGCCGGCCACCCCGGGCGCCCCGATTGCTCTGAGCCGCGGTGCTAACAGCTTCGCTGCGGGTCCCTGCGCCCCCAACTCCCTCCGCTCCCCAGCCCGCCTGCCGCCCTCCCCATCTCCTCCCCCGCCACTGCCGCGGGCGCAGGGATTTGGCGCTTCCGAGGACTCCCAGCCACACGCTCCGCACCGGCTGCTGCTGCTGCTGCTGCTGCTGCTGCTGCTGCTGCTGCTGCTGCTGCTGCTGCTGGATCCTCGGCGCCCAGCCCCACCGCTCAGCCTGCTGTCGCCCCGCCAGAGGCGGGGACCCTCGCCCAGCACCCGGCTGGCCTCGGGGCGCAGGCGGGGCCGGAGGGACAGAAGGGGAGTTCCTGATTCCCCAGCGGACCCAGGAAGTTGTCTTTAAAAATCCATCTCTCCGGCCCTGCGGGGGAGCAGCCACCTCGCCGCCACCGGGCAGAGCAGCATGTGGACTGGCTCGCAGGGTCCCCTGAGTGATCCGTGGCTGCCGCCGCCTTCCGAGCAGCCGGGACCGGCCGCGGGAGCCCAGTGCGCGGGGCGAGGAGCGGGGACGCGCGCCCCCCGCCTGCTGCTGGCCGCTCCTCCTCGGGGGGTGGCAGGCGCTGTCGCTCCCGAGCAGCCGGCCGCATTGCCGCGGCTGGTCGCCTGGTAAGAAGTTGAGACGCGGTGCCTCCCGTCCGGACCCACATGGCTTGTTACCTGGTCATCAGCTCCAGGCATCTCAGCAATGGGCACTACCGGGGCATTAAAGGAGTCTTCCGAGGGCCCCTCTGCAAGAACGGATCTCCCTCTCCGGTAACCTGCGCACACGCGAGCACACACACATGCACACACGCACACGCGCGTGCACACAACACACACTCACACTCGCCTTCAAAATCATTGTAAACAAAAAGAGATACTGTGTCCTGGTACAGTGGCCGGGTGGTGGGTAATGACCTTATCTCATAGGCGTATTGTGTCTGTTTACACAATCTATTGACTGTTGGGGTACGTGTTTACATGTGTATTTCCAACACACTCATTGGCATTTCTAGTGCTATGGATGCAAATATTTGCTGAATGCAGCTCGCTGAGGGGCTGTGAGGGTAGCTCCTGTGCGGCTCTATCCAGCTGTGGATCTGCTGATTTGCACAGCATTAGAAAGTTTGAATGGCACTTTCTAACCACGCTTTGTGAAGTCAGCCGTTGGGATTAGTTGAATCACGCGGCAGCTACTTTAGAAGGAAATAAACTTTTAAATATTTTGCATCAGAGTGCTGGCAAAGGTCAAGGTGTTCAATATGGAAACTTGATTCATTCTAATGCTTAGCCACGTAGGTTCTCTAAGGAAAGACCAAGAGTTCTTTGTGGAAACACGAATCGGATAGTTTGTTGTTATATACAGAGGTATTCGAATGCATTTTGAGTGATTGCTACTTAATTTAGTGAACTATTCAACTTGGTTTACTATCTGATTTATTCTTTTTTAATAAATAATTTTGACCAGAATCTATAACTTGAATATAGTATTAGCTCATTCCTTAGTACATACTATATAGAGATTAATGTTTTAAGGACTAAGATGTATTTCAAGAAAACATTTGTGGCATGATGCATTTTTTAAAGTTTTGGGTTATTAGTGACTAAAGGTCTAAACTTAAAGAACAATTTTTCTAGTTTAATCTAAAAACCAGGGTTTTTGGTCTTTATGATATAAAGAAGGAAAACTTAGGTTGCCTAATTTTTATTTATTTTTTAGTACTTTCCATCATGGTTTATTGCTTCATTAGCATGAATTATTCAAATCTGTAAATATATTATAAAAGCCTGTAATATATTCTAAAAAGTGCTATATGTGATTTGCATGAGAAATCTAAACAAGAAAGTGCAAGAACCCAAAGATATCACTAGGACTCCTAATTATGACAAAGTATTTCCTCACATGCTTTCATGCACTGTAAAAAGTGGATCAGTTCAATCACCCCTCCCCTCCCCACCAATCATTGGATAGCGCTGAGTCAGAAGTGTTTGATGGGATGTACTGCTTGTGTTGGCATTTACGAGTAAATTCACAGGGTTGGAAGACTCGGGGAGAGTTTTAGTTGAATAAAGCCCACATTTGATCCTGGAGCTGTGGTCAGAATCCTTCCTGTACTTAAAGATTTTCAGGATTGGAGTTTCTGTAGTCTCAGCAAACCACCTTAATGTTTAGCAAACCACAGTGTCAGAATGTTCCTGATAGCAAATTAAATCCTTCAAATTCTTCTTGTTCAAGCTCATTTCACCTTGAGAACCTCTCATGTTCTACCCTTCTAATAGGTGTTATTTTTCAACCTTTAATAATCTTTATGGCTGTCTTCCAAAAACCTGTCTTTGCTTATGGAAATCTGTGTTGGATACTGTGTTGCAGTATATGTGCCTCAATAATTCACAGGGTAAAGGGAGAATCACTTCATAGTTTCTACATTGTTTGGTTCTATTTGAGTTGGTTAAAATATGATGTTAATCTTCCCAAATCTAAGGGGTTTGAAGAAGGAATTTATGTCACCTGGTGAAAAGTGTCCTTCCTGTCCCACTGCGGTCACTCATCTCCCAGGTGTCTGCCTGACCCGCAGGGAGTGGACAGGTGACTGTGGATGTGAGAAGACAGCCCATCCTCCTCATGGTTCTGCTGGCTGATTAGGCGCTCACACCCACAGGACACTAGTTTCATTAATTTGGGGCTGGAGTTTACTAAAATACTAATTTATTTTTATATAGACACTGTACTTTAACTCACTGGTTTGTTCTCTCCAATATTTATACATTTGAGTTAGATTACATTTGCATAATTTAAAAATCTCTAAATTAGTGTGAATATATATTTGTCTAAACTTGATTTATTTTGTCTTCTTTTACATTTTGCTATTGAACTTGAATTACTTTTTTCAAGGTTTGAAAAGTCTCTCCCATGAGCTTGGCAGTATATGACAAATTAGTGTTCATTCATTCTGCCCTGGGCAGGTTGTTCGACAAGTCGGAGTGGCCTTCGCATTGCATAACACTAGTCTTTCTCCCTAAAATCAATTGGTACCTTCTGTACCTTAGACCTTTGGGCATTTAAGTAATCATTCTCATGTTTGTCTTGTTTATGAATGAGTTGTAAAGCATGAAACTAAAAACTCTGGTTATACATCAGTTCTTTTTTATAATCATCAATACACATCCCCCAAACTTTCAGGTTAACCTACATTTATTGAGTTTTTTCATCAGTATAAATATTAAACTCACATGTTCATAAGGTAAATTTATTTTTTTCTTAAAACACAGAGCTACTTCTATAGTACTTTTTTTTTTCAAATTTAGTGCCCAGAATAGTTTCAAATTGACCTTTACATAAATGATGTTAATTATTTGCACTCACTGAGACTCAGTTTATATGGATTGGGATATCATTAGTTGATTTAACTATCTTTAAATTCTAGAATACTTCATCTTTAGTTCTTACTCTTTAATTCTAAGAGTAAGATATTTTCATCCATATTTTTGTTTTAATAAAGCTGTTTAAAAGTAGCACATAACACTATTGAATGAGACTTTTATAACTTTGTTGTTGAAGGGAGAAAAGCCATCATTCCTTTCTGATATACTAAGAGTTTCTTCTTTTGGAGTTCTGATATAAATGCACCTAATATGAATTTAATGTTTCCATGTCTTATATGTATTATTCTTCAGTTATATATTTAAAGGAGTTGTATACATTTGACATCTTCAAATCATGGGTCTGTAGAATCTGAACACATGGTATTAAACTGACAGGGCAAAAGGGAATGATTACATATATATTATTTCAAAAGATTTCATTTAGAAAACATGGAATTCTTATATGGAATTCTTATAATAAATACTTAATGGGATACTTGAGAAATAAATAAAGCATTTTACCCCCAAACAGTTTTCCCAGATCAGCAAATTGAAAATCTTAGAGTGAAATTCAGCTCCTGTCTTCAAAGTACCAACATGCAAATGTCTTGTCGGTGGCTTCTCTCTTCCTTTTTCGAAACTTGGTGTGAAAAAAATAGCATATTGCCTCCATGCTAATCAGAATGTGAATAATTGATTTAAGATGATTTATGTTACTTTAGATCTAAATAAAGAGATAAAGGAAAGAATAATGACAGAAAGTATTGCATAGAGTTTAATGCTAAAAATCTCTAATTTTAGAAAATAAATTTGCATCCTCCTTCATTTTAGGATATTGATAACATTTCCTATCAGAACACTGAAATAATATGTCTGAATGATGACTGTAAAAATCACTGTGTGATGCATACACACACACACACACACACACACAACCATTGTTATCAGTGCTGAAGTATAAATAGTTAGCTATCTATTACTTCATAAACATTTTTATCATCAAATACATTGATGGTAAAACTTTGTCATAATAACTGAAATATTTAATAAGAAAACAGTCTGTTGGTAAATTAACTTCTTTGTGAATGTCTAAGTTCTTCTATCAACATGTTTGAATGCAATAAAACAAGCAATATTTTCAATGTAGTGTCAAGAATGTATTGGAATAGATTCTTAGTTATTTTATGGATTTCAAAATTGTCAAATTTAGATTCAAGTATGATTTATTATAGTTTACTTAATCTGGGTAAAGTTAATAGTAAGACTGTCATTCAGAATATTTATTGATGAAATGTTAATGATAATCAGTTATATATTGTATCTGAGGTACAGTTTGAGCTTATTACCACTGTTTTGAAGCTTAGAGTGATACTTCTTAATAAGTGATTATCCCTGAAAGCACCAGCCAGGAGTATCTGTTTTTGGAAATGCCTATTTTCTTCCACTGAAGTTTTGGATGTGAAGATAATTCTTGGGATTTTCATCTGAGTAACAGATCAGGGTTCTTGGAATTTTGTTATTTTGTTTTGTTTGGTGATCTTACTCTGTTATCCAAATAAAGTGCCTAATAGAAGTAACTGACATACAAAAATAATTTTATTTTTTATTTTCCTATTTTTCAGATGCACAATTTTATAATATATAATCTGCATATTGTATGCTCACGATGCCAAGTCAAGTCTCCTTTCACCATTTATCTGCCCCCCTTCACCCTCTTCTACCTCCAAGTGACAAGCATTTTAGATGAGCTAAAAAAATTCATTCCTATAAAGCTCCCTTTTAAAAATTACAAACGCATATGTATAAATGGAAGAAGCTCTGGAAAAGATTATCTTGAGGGTGCATCTATTCAGAGAACTCCTTAAATCAGGAAGTGAATGCAGTTACAACCCTGTTCTTTTTTCTAATATCTGTGATCTTCAATTACATGTATTTCATTATACTTAACAAGTACAAGCTAAACACATCTAAAATGCTCTCAAACTGATGTGTCAAAAAATAATTATGGAGATATGCCCTCCCATAGAAAGGTTACCTGCCTCCTGTTCTTGAATTCATGAATGTATAATGCTGCCTTTCATATGAAAACTTTTAGGTGTTTTCAATAAAGAAGACTCAGTTGCAATTCTTATAATATGTTTTCTTTCTTGTGTCAAATACTAAGGGCCCTGTGCAGAAAAATTTGTGCACTCGGGGGGGGGGGTGTCCCTCAGCCTGGCCTGTGCCCTCTCGCAGTATGGGACCCCTAGGGGGATGTCCATCTGCTGGCTTAGGCCCACTCCCCAGAGGATCGGGCCTAAGCTGGCAGTCCGATATCCCTCTGGCAGCCTTGGAGTCCTTGGGGGATGTCCACTTGCCAGCTGGGAGCAGGCCAAAGCTGCAGTCAGACAGCCTTAGCACTGCTGAGCCAGCAGGAGAGGCTCCCACCGCTGTACTGGCAGCCATCAGCACGGCTTGTGGCTGAGCAGAGCTCCCCCTGTGGGAGTGCACTGACCACCAGGGGCAGCTCCTGAATTGAGTGTCTGACCCCTGATGGTCAGTGTGTGTCATAGTGACCAGTCATTCCCAGTTGTTCTGCTGTTAGGGTCAATAACCCTTTTATTATATAGGATTGTATTACGCAACCTCTTTTTTCCTCATTGCCTTTTCATCTCTTTCTTCTTTCCTCCAACTAATTTCAGAAACTAATAGTTGGCATTTATGCTTTACAAAATAAGTGTCAACTTTCTAGGAGTTAAATTTATTTTTCTGACTTCAGAAAGTTTGCATGATAAGATGAATCAGATGAGTATTTGAGTGCATTGTGACTTTATTGGATTATATAGCATTTATTTTGTAATCAAAATTTGATATATCAAATCCCTTGATTTGTTTCTTTTTGGTATACAATTAAGATGAACTCTATTTTAGGTTTCCCCATATTTTGGAACAAAATAAGAATAAAACAGATTGGCATCATAGGTAGGCTAAATGAGGACTGTATTTAACAAAACTTAATCACTTATAGTTTTAAAAAAATTGGTGTTAATTGTAACTGTGAAATCTTTTCATATAATACATAAGCACTGAGATACATATTTTTCACATGTTAATGGAGCTCAAAATGTTGATAAGTTCAAGGGCGTATTAACAGCAAGAAACAAGAAGAGAAATATATATTTCAAATAACTTTATGAAGTGTATTTTAGTGTGAGTTTGGTTTATTCAAAATGCAGACTGCCAGAATAATTTTTTAGTATATATGTACATATTTCGTAGAAAATAATTTGAATCAAAATTGAAATAAAAGGGCTACTTTGCTCAAATATGTCAGTTGGTTTTAGCAAATATAGTTTTTCAGGTAATCTTTAAAAATGACAGGCAACAGCCTTTTATAGACGGATTTTATAAATCAGGTTTACTTCGTGGATAAGGTCTGGAGAGAGAAATTAAACATTTGATATATTTTCATGAAAAGTATAGTTATGGTGATAATAGGAATATACAAATCACCAAGTTCCATAGTCTCTCTTACATTGGAAGTAACTTTTGGACTTGAAAAGAAATTCTGGAAAGATGATTTACAACATACTTTGGATAGTATTCTCAGTCACTAAGGCATTGCTAGCTTATTGAAGACTAAACGTGGAAAAGGATATGACATAGTATTTAATATAGGGCTCTTAATAATATTCACTAATTATTTTATTTTTCCTGAGATGGACCCTGAAAACATGCATCGAACTAAACTCTCTTTTATTCATATTTGATACCTAAAATCTAAACATATGTTTTTAATATACTAGTACTTTTTCTTCACAGATAAAGAGAACTATTTTTCCTTTCTTCTTTGGCTGGTAGGAAACTCTGAGACAAAGCTATGGCCTAACCAAGTGTTGAAGATGGATGTTGGCCTTTAAAGCAACATCATGTCCCTACCTGTGCTCATCTCCTATTCCAACTTTAGCTCTTATTTTAACTTTATTTTCCACAGCTCTCATTCTTTTGAATTTATATTTTATTGTTTTAATATATAAAATTGCTTTCAGATGACTTAGGTCTGTTTGTGAAAGCAAGACAGGCTATAAATAAATAATAAAATATAGACTATCCAAATATAGGGATGCCACTTAGGATTTTGTGCTGGACAGTTTTGAGAATGATTCATGGAGCATATTCATTTTGTTCACTTATAGCAAGTACAATTAGGGCTGCCAATTTTTTGCTTTGACAATTGGAAAATTCCTCTTGGCAAATTTTATTTCACTTTTGTGTGGGTGTAAGAGGCAGAATATATTTTATTTTAAAATTAATATTGCCAATTTTTTCTAAGCAATCTTTTCCCTCTCTCTTATTCTCCTTGCCATTGATTCTTATTCCTTTGATTAGCATAATTATCAATTTTCACCATTGATTCTTATTTCTTTGATTAACATATTATCAATTTTTAAGTATCTTTTTTGGTTGATGTGTAAGTGTTGGCATATACTTTTAACTCCAGATGTACAAACTCTTGCAAATGGGGAGAACCATTCCATGCTGCCTGCCTCCTGACCCAAACATACAAGTCCCTTCCCTGTTTAGCATCCACATGTGACTTTCATCTCTAGTTCAGAATTTAGAGCTCCCCCCATATCTCTACTCAGAACCTATCTACCAATATTCTCCCTCTGCTCTCCCTCCCACAGCTATTACTCATCCCTTCACTTGTCCCATCTACCTCCCAAGCAACACATATAGTCAGCCACATGTCCTTTCCAAATCTCCATTTTGCTATAATTATATTCCCTAACATCATCTTGGCAAGCAAAAGCCATATGTATTTCCTCTTTGTGAATGAAACAATTATCATATTCTAAACAGAAAATAACCATTGGATCCCTTTTTGAATGATGGGGGAATGGAGAACCCATGTAAGTCTGACTCTCCCTGTTGATTTGCTTCATATGCTTATAAAATCAACAGACATAGAGGTGGCCATATTAATTGCATTCATGTTATCTGAAAATGCTCAAAGCTGTTGGGTGGTATTTAAGATTCTTCATGAGCCAGCCTCTAGCTATATAGTCAGTTTTAACTCCCTTTATCTTATGTCTGATTCTGTCATTCAGCCATACTGAACTACTCTGATTCTTGATTATGACAAGTGTTTATGGAATTTATGCCATTGTACATGCTGTTTCCTCTGTCACAGATCCCTTTTTCTTGCCTTCTTGCTTACAGACTTATTAAAGAGTTGGTTTCTCTTGTGAGTCTACACTGAGTTCCCTATTATGCGTCCAGGGCTTCTCCTGAAGGCTGCTATCACAACCATTTTCTGCTTTGATTATCACCGAGCCTATTTGTTTTTTGGTCTTGATTTCACCATGAAATGTGAGATTCTTTTTTTCCATATCTACTATTTTCCTTATATCCCCAAAGCTGAGCACAGCTTCTGGTTTATATTGATTTTAATATAAAACACAAGGATTTCAATAAAAGTTTAATTGATATAATATACACCCTTTAGTTCTACTGGTAGCTCCATGAAGAAAACTTTTTTTCTTAAAGAAATTTTTCCCAAGTTCACTAGAATCTTCTAGAATGCAAACTGTTCTACTGATGGATTGAATGGTCACTGTTTTCATAGTTATGCTTTTCACTTTAATGTCTACCAATATCATTCAGTCAATTGCTTCAAGCGTAATTTAATATTTTCTATTAATCCAAATTGCAGAGTACTTTATTCCATATCTTTTGTTAAAGGCCACATGAGAAGATTGGTTATATATAAATGGATGAACTTCATACATGAGTTAGTTAAGCCATATTTTTCATTGGAATATTTAATAGTTTCTGAAAAATGAATTGCAAGTCAGGAACTTGATCATTCTCTTTCTATTTAGCAGTGTGTAGTAAGGAGAAGAAAGTGGGCTACATAAACCCTATCTTTCTCTTATTCTTTCATTCTCCTTCTGCCTCTTTATCTCCATCTCTCTCTCTCTTCCTCTTTCAAGAGATCTACAATAATTCCCTGATCAGTGGTTATTATTGCCTGAACTTATCAGCTGCACACTTTCCAACAAGGTTTCGTTAGCACTTGTCCTTTCTTGGATCAATCTGGATGTAGCCACTGTTCAAAGAGGAGCTTTGAAATTCTTGTAAACAATGATTTTTATCTAAAATATCCAGCCATATAGTGTGGACACACAGAGAGATAATAGTTATCAATTGGAATGAAGAGAATCAGGTTTATTGTATGGTCAGTTTCTTAATACAGATAAACTTTTAATATAGTTGTTAGATATTTATTTCTTCGTTTTTTTTTATAGGATATAAACTTAAGGGTGCTTGGCAATCTAGTTTAGTCTCCTACTATATACCTTTTAATATATCATCATGATAAAGACTCCATGTTATAATATTGACAACCTATGAATCTTTTAACTTACATAGCAAAAGTGAGATGTGAGATAATTAAGGAGATTTTGGAGATGTGAGATAATTAAGAGATTGAGGCAATTATCTTGGAATATGTAGGTGGGCTCAGTGTAATCACAAGGGTCCTTATAAGAGGGAGGCAGAAGTGTCAGAGTCAGAAAGAACTCTGAGGATGTTGTGATGCTGACTTTGAAGATAGGGGAAGGGACCACAAGCCAAGGAATGCAGGTGACTTCCTGAAGCTGGAAAAGGCAAGTAAGTGGTTTCTATTATAGATCCTCCAGGAAAATCACAGCCATACTAACACCTTGAAATTAGTCCAGAAAGACTTCCAACTTAAGAACTGTAAGGTAATAGATTTGTATTGTCAGTATATTTGTGTTAATTTCTTAGAGCAGCCACAGGAAACTAATACAACCACTCTTAACTGGGTGAATATTTCCAGTGGTGGGTGGGCTACTTTGCTCACTGAAGTGACTGTTCCTCTTGTGAGACTAATGTAATTAACACCGAGTCTTCTTCTGTCTCTACCGATGTCTCTGCCTCCTTCTTCCATTTACTCCTGGGTCCTTAATGTGCTCTTTGGAAGCAGGAGGGTGGACCTGCCCATTCTTTAACACGACATCCCTGCAACTATTCAGAGACATCTGGAAATTTTTCATCATTAAGTACTGTAAAGGACTGAAGATTATGTGAGAATTAACTAATCTTCTTCCATGTTCAGCACTTGTATTATTTTCTTATATACTGATTGAACTTCTGCAACTCAAAATGCTTTATTACAGTTTTTAGGTAATACAAGTTTTGAAATATACTGATGATTCTTTTTTTATAAATTATTATTTTATTTTTTCCATCAGCTTTTATCCTCTCTGTGCCCTCTACCACCCCTACCCTTCCCCCTCCATTCTGCAAGCACCACATTGTTGTCTATGTGCATGAGTTCTCTCTCTCTCTCTCTCTCTCTCTCTCTCTCTCTCTCTCTCTCTCTCCTTTTTCTCTATCCCTCCCCCTTGCTTCTCTTCTGTCCAGGGCTCCTCAATGGATTGCACCAAAGAGGGAGGCTGGAGCCAAGAGTCCTGCTTCCGCACTGTGCGGAGCTGAGGGACCCCCCAGCCTCATTGTGTGGAGGCCTGTACAGGGCCCCACTTCCAGGCTGCACAGAGGCCTCTGCCTGGCCCCACCCCATCCCCAACACTGCAATTTCCTGCCCACCTGCGCTTGCTGTGCATGCAGCCTCCTGCTGATAGGTCGTTACACGTGAGGGCGTCATGACCATTTGCATATTACCCTTTTATTAGTATAGATGTTTTATAGAAATCTGAAGGATGCGTACACATGTTTATGTTCCACCCAGACCTCATATTTTAGCAATAGTTCCCTATTGCTACTCTAACAAATTACCACACATTTAGCGACTTAAAACAACACAGATTTGTTATTCTTTTGTTCTGTAAGTCAGAAATCCTACAGAGATATCACTGGGCTAAAATCAAGTTATAGGAAGAACTGCCTTCCTTGCTGAGGACTTCAAGGAATAAACCATTTCCTTGCCTCTTTCGGCTTCTAGAATTTGCCAGAATTCCTTGGATCATGGATACCTATCTCTATTTTCAAAGCCAGCAAGTTCTGCCATTTCTGATTCCCTGCAGCTGGAAAAACATTCCTCTGATTAAACTGGGCCCATCTGGATAAGCCAGGATCCTCCCCTTTCAAGGTGGTCAGTTTTAACCACATCTGCAAAGTCCCTTTTGACCTGTAAGACAGCATTCACGGGTCCCAAGAATCCAATCATGGACCGTTATTCTGCTTGCCACACCTTAGCATTTTACAGTCATCCACATCTGCAGCCATTCCCTGGTTATTAACCCCCATCTCAAATATGTAACCTCTAAAATGAAGTTAATCTTCCACAGGTGTGTTCTTCCTCAGCTAGAGACATCTTCTTATCCCACAGTGTAGTCTTGAAGCTGGAGAGGTTTTGTTTCTTGGTTTGTTTGTTTTTCTTTAATGGCTCATCATATTGGTAAATGTGCTAATTTTAATTCCCAACTATGTCTCCACTCTATCCCTGCCCTGTACCTCTTTTACCACTCCTAACTCCTGCGAAGGAATGAAAGCATTTCCCGTTGTCCTGAGAACAGAATACTTTTTGATTAACTATGGCTGGCATTGCACTAGCTGGTGGAGCTACTGATGTGAGAAAGCTACCTATGTTGCTCACCTCAATAGAATTTACAGACCAGAATGGAAACGCATTGAAAACAATAAGTGTGTGTGAAAAAATGTCCCGGAAGACTATATTTCTGATCTTTCTGATTATGGTTCCTTTTTTCAAGAATTGGGTTTAAAAATTTGTGAATATTCTAGAGAAAAACCATCAAATTGGCTGATTTCAATGCAATCAGTGGTAAGCACTTTTTGAGTATATCAGAGATTCTCATGATTCTGGAATAAAAAGATGGAAAAGAAGACTGCTAAATTACATGTCTAATATGACAACTTAGCTCCTTAGAGCAAAACCAAGCTCGAATGGCCTTCAGAGCTCGTCTTCATCAGTTATTGTCTAAACGAGGTTACACTGCAGATTTGAGACCCCCGACACTAGACTTAATAGAAACAGAATGCCTGGGGTGGGGCCTGGGATATACATTTTATTTATTATACATTAATTTTATATTTTGGGGAGCATGCATTTTAAACAAGCAGCCCATTGCTTTTTGTACACATTGACATTATGAAATGATTGAACCAATATCAACTCTCCTTGATTTGAAACTCAGATGCTAGAGGCTGAGGAATGTTTTGACTTGCTCACGCTCTGTCCTGTCCTTTTCCCACTGGAACTTCTGTGGGCGTCCTCCATACTTCCCTGGTGCTCCAGACGTCTCCCTAATGCCCCGTTCACAGTCGGGTAGCAGGCAGGAAGCCCTCATTCTACGTCAGACAGACTGTGCCAAAACAAACGTTTCCCACATTGATTACTTAATTCTTAAAGCAATTTTCTTAAGATGCAGGCAGCGTTATCTTCTATTTTGCAGATGAGGTGAGGGTCCACATTTTATGAGTAACCGCCTGGCAGAGTACAAGGGCTTAGATCCAGGGCCTTCAGATTCCAAAGCTCAGGTGTGAAACCATTTCAATGAAAATTGACTATTCTAGCTCTATGCTGCCATGACAATTTCATATTCCTTTGTTGAAAAATAATAGCATTTTGTTAGTTCACATATGTATTTATCTTTCTTTGTTTTTTTGTTTTTTTTTTTCATCCAGGTAAATGCCAGCACTTGGGTGCTGCAGGGTCTGCAAGTTAGTAGGCACTCAATAAAACTGTCCCCTTGCTCATTTTTTTATTCATTTATTCAATCTTACTTGATTAGAGTGGTTCAAAATGAAAATATGAAGCTAAAGTAAACATGAAATGTGGGCACCTTACACATATGGCAAAATTAAAATAAACTTTGGCAACATATGCATATATACAGCAGTCAATGTACAGTTATAACTATCTGATGTTCAGGGTTTAGTAAGAAACTAATGGGAAGAGCTCTTATTATTGGCAATTGCACAAAACTATAAAGACACTTTCCAAGAATGCAGTGACACCAATAATTCATGACAATTCAAAGTGAAGCAAATAGTTCACAATTTTTATTTCACATAAATCACAAATAACATTATATTTTGCAAGATGAAAACCCCAAATTATCAATCTTCATAAGTGGATATAAAAATGTATATTTTGCTTCCCTTATCATCACATACTTTTCTTATTTTTTCATATACTAGTTCTGAACATAAGTATAAATATTAAAGATCAATTTATGTATAGTAGGTGACAAGGCACAGTGTTGTGTATACCTTATTCCTTGAGGGACATATGATTAAGCAACCGATTTCTTGTTAGAAGCATATATTCGAAGGAAAAATCAGAAAACCACCGTAAGTCCATTCCCATCTTATTAGAATCTGAGCTTTTTGAAATAATAAAAAAAATCTTCATAAGTATATTAAGCCATTTAATTACAATGGTTATGTGATTTTCTATTGTTCATATTATTACTGAAGAATATAAGTAGTATATTCACAACACAAATCAATAAATCTGAAATAACTGAACAGAGTTCCATGGATGGGCATTTAAGCATTTATCAAAGGGTAGCTCAGATTTTGCCAGAGGTGATTAAGAATATCAGCAAGAGTCCTGAAGGAATTACTCTGTGCTTTACCTGCTAGGAGATTTTGTGGACTGTCTTTAGACTACGGGCTCCTTGCTGCCAAAGCATTGCGAATCAGCAGCTTGACTAATTGGTCTGACATCTCTGAGGTCTCCCTAGGCTGTGGGTCAGAAGTCAGACCGTTTTATATTCTTGTCACAAAGCTCATTGTCATAACTGTATTATGGAAATTGCAGACCTGCAAAGCATAGGCTCAACTCTGACAAAGTCAACATGAATTTATTGAGTTGCTGGTTATTTTCCCATATGATTTATCTCATTTACTATTTGGGTGCTCATTCAATTTATAGCTGATAAAACTGGGCCCGCAGAAGTTAAATAACTTTTTCAAGATCATCATCAGGCAGCAGACAATGTGAGATTTGAACATGAGTCTTCCAGTGTGAAATAGAGCTCTGATAGGTTGCTTTGAAAAATGTTTGTCACACTGCTGAGGAATTCTTTGCTTCAAGAGGGAAAAATACACTCTGACTTAAGCAAAAGAGAAGAATTGATTATTGGAAGGATTCAGGAGGGAAAAATTGCTACCAGGCCTCAGTCAGGACTGGGAAATGGAATAATCAGGAGCTGAGGTGATTGTTTCTGAATTCCCAGATAGCCCATCTGTTTGTTCAGATTCAGCATTTGCTGCCTCACAAATGGTCTATCTCTGCTCCTGGTAGATAATGACTAGTCCAGCCTGTGTGCTATGTGTGTGTGTGTGTGCATGTGCATGTGCATGCATACCCATAGGGGGAAAGGGAGGGAAGGAGAGAGAGAGAGAGAGAGAGAGAGAGAGAGAGAGAGAGAGAGAGAGAGAGAGTTGTAGAGAGAATGGCAGTCTGTGGTCCCCACAAAGCTATGGGAAGAGATACTCTGTGAAAAGTACATGGGCAATTGCCCAGATGGGAGTCAGAGTGGAGGTGGGGAGGACAACATTGGTGGAGAAATGCTTAGCGTTATTTACGCAAAGCCTTTCTTATACTGCATTGATCAGCTTTGGTAGTTAAATCCCCGATTCTCCCCCCTGACTGGGAGCAGTTTTATGAATCCTAATCAGCTTCTCTAAGTTTGGGTTAAGAAGAGTTATGTATATACACTGACATCTCTATCTATCTGTATCTATAATTATATTCCAAATGTGCACATTTAATTCTATTTATGCAAGCATTTTATTCCTGTTAATCAACTGGGAGTCATCTTTATTACAGATATTTTGGTGTGTCTTCTATATAATACAAAGGGGAAAACATCATCTTTTATTATTTGTAAACTAATTACTTGTGCTTATTCAACTATCATTCAGTTAATATTAGCAAGAAGAACCAGGTAGTGCCGGATAATAATGGATGCTCTGTCAGCAGAATGTGTCTGCCTGCAAGCTGTGTTTCCAGCTTCCCTGCCATGGTACAATACCCTGAGTAGACATCTTTTTCAACAGAAGTGCACGAGTGGCCCTCATGTGAATTTTGGGAAATATTCTGTACCAAGAATAAGGCAGTAGCAATGTAGTCTTCATTTCACCAGAGGGAGTAAGGAAGAGGTGGGCGATGTCTAACTCTTGCCTCACTATCAATCAGTGCTGTGCTTTGTTAGTCTCTGCTTGCTTCATTTTCCTTACTGAACGACTAGGCTGGAACAGATAACATCTAACGCTCCTCCTGGCTCTAGTATCTGTGGGCTTTCTGAACCCATAATATCTCAGAGAGATGATGGGCATGTTTCTTAATAAGGAGTCAATCATGAAAATGGTTTCTGATCATTGTTGAAGGTAGGTGATGTACTAGTACACGTGGTTTATTATACCATCCTCTTTTGTGGATGAAACTTTCCAGAGAGACAGAGACAGAGAACCATAGCTATAGAGGAGGGTGGTAATAATATGGGAATGATGTCAGGAGTAGATGAAATTTGATTGTCTTCTCCATCCTAAAAAGTATAATGCGTTAGTTTATTTTAACAAGTCATGTAAACACGAAAGGCAACATAGCAATAGAATACAGTGGGAGGCAAAAATAGAGAAATTGGAAAGCCTTGCAAGTCCCCTTGAATCATTTCAGTTGAAATGTTTTATCATTTTGTTAAGAATGTCATATAAGAAGTACTTACAGTCAAGTTTAATGAATATACATTGCAGAGATAAATGGTTCATGAATTCACCATCATTTTGGATTATGCATTGCCCTTTAAAATCATTAGTTTGGAAAATTGAGACTTGATTGTAATTTGCAATTTCCTAGCATGCCCTGACCAGGCAAAGAAAGATGCAATCTGGATAAGGGCCAGATTTCAGAGCAGAATTTACAAATGCGGTGTGGTTGGTCCATAAAGGAGATAAAGCACATAGCATAATATGCAATCAACCATAACAGTTTGACCATGAAAATACCAATGGGATAATCCACAGTTTGGGCTGTAACATCAGAGCTTACAAATATTCTGAAGTCATTTTCTGCACAGCTAGTTTTCTAGAGATTAGTATAATCACTTATCTAAACAAAAATTTATTGAGCAACCATTCTTTTCCAGAACTGTACAGTCATTTGAGGACTTTCAGTGTACAAGACCAAACCTTTGCCATTTGAAACTGGGTAGAACACTTTTCCCCTCAAGTTATGATTAAATAGTTAATCTCACATGAAAGGACAGATTCTTTCCTCAAAACCACAAGAAGCTGTTCATCTTCCCTTCTGTAAACATTTTAGAATTTTAATTGGGTCCTCTACATTTCCCAATGGACTCTGCACATTCACTGGCAACTGCACAGCCAAGCTTTTTGAAATATTGCTTACACTTGATCTATTTTCTCACCCAACGCTCACGCCTTAACCTGCTGCATTCTGCTTCTGCCTCCACCACACTACGAGCACATAAGTCACTCTGTCCAAGTCACCAACAATCCCCTAGTCACTAAGTCTACTTTTTAGTCTTTTCTTACTTGACTTTGAGACAGCAACCGATGCTGCTGAGTACTCTCCTTATGAAAAGCTCTTTCCCTTTGGTGTCCATGACACTGTCCTCATCTATGTCTCTTTCTCTGCTTCTGGGCGATTTCAATGAAATAATGTCTTGGAATTCTTTGAAGGTCCCTGTTCTGCCTTTGGCCTTCTTGAGGTTTTGAAGCACTGTCTTCTCTGTTCACTTATGTGCCTGTGCTGCGTGATAGCACTACTCCTAAAATCTTAGTTATTGTCTATATGCTGATTTCCAAATCTCCATCTCTATGCAGACCTTATCTCCTGAGCTTCAGGGAAATACAACAGACTCTTTACAGGATATTTAATATTGATGTCTCTCAAATGCCTCAAACTCAGCATGCTGGAAACAGAAAACTTCATCTCTCTTTCCCAGCTGTCTTCCAGTATTACCTGCCTAGGGAAATGGCATCACCACCTGTCACATGTTTCATCCTTGACTCCTTTCTCTTCTTCACATTCTCTACTTTCAATCAAATACCAAGATATCTGACCTATTTATTGATTTTTTGCACCCTTTTTCTATTCTTACCATCATTTTTGTACAGACTTCCTATCATCTCTTTCCCTGATTACTGTAATAGCCTCCTATCTATCTCATCTGGTTTTCTAGTTCTCTTCCAATCTCTTCTCCCCAATTTAGAGGGGTTCTTCACAATGCATATCTAGCTATGACATGTCTCTGATTAAAACACAACTGTGTCCCGTTTGACTGGAGATGAAGTCATGGAACTTATGTGGTTTTAAGTGTCTGCATCAGCTGGACCCAGACTTAATTACCCCTTTCACCTCGTATAATTTCCATTTGTATTTCAAATGCTGCCTTGTTGAAATTCTTTCAGTTCTTCCAGCGTGGTATGACTCTTATGCCTTTTGGTTTCAGAATATCCCTCTGCTAGAGTATGCATATGTATATAGCCAGGGACACTTCCCTCCTACTCCTTGCCTTTCATTTGGCTCACTTCTACTTAACTTTCAGAAATCCTTGCATCTTTTATCCCCCAGAGACAGCCTCCAATCCTCTAAAGTAGGTAAAGTTAGGAAACCATTGACACTTATATATCCATGATAATGACAGTTATTTTAATTGTTTAATTTTTGTTTATGTGTTTGTGGTAGAGAAAGAGAGAAATTGCATACTATTTATGGCAGAAATGATGCTCATTTTCTCATGATTGCATTGCAGCCCCAAACCTCCATGCCTAACAAAGTTCATATTTGCTGAATAGCTAAATGCAGAGAGAGAAAAAGATTCAATGTGTGTCATGCTGTCCCACAACCAACCGAGAGAAACTAGAGTAAGCCACTTCAATGTAATGACAAATGTCACATTTGCATCTAAGTTTTTATTGCAAGTGGAATAAATGATATGCACATGAATTGGTGGAGGCGCTATGGGGCCTTTTATGTGTTTGTCATGTATGTGTCCACTAACATAAAGGAGGCCATAGATAATCATTGAATTAATGTTTTGAATAACTTTTATTTAACTAAGGAAAGGAATTAAGTGAAATAAAGTGTTGCTGATTTTATTTTTGGCTCCATTGAATGCAGACATAAGATTAAGGGGATCTCTGGTGAATATTGGACTGGAGATAATCTTTCAGATAATTTCTCCTTCAGCTTAATATATTTAATCTCATCAAACTGTTTTCATTCACTTTTCTTTCCTACAAGTTATTATATCAGAAAATACATCTTATTACTTAGCCATTTCAGCAAACTATGATATTTAATATAATGTGTGTGCTCTATAGCTCATCCAAAGTGATTGCTAATGGGAATACCAAATAAAAATTGCGCCAACCTGAAGTAGCTATAATATGCCAGTAATTAGAAAGTACAATCTTCCCCTAAAAACTTCATACTGCTTTATATGTCGGAAAAACTAGGAACCTAACATATTTAATATCATTCTCTTCCTCAAAACCTAGGCTTATTTACCTCCTGATCATCTCTCAAATTGATCTCCTTAGATCATTTCCACAATCATTAATCTAGTTCAAGCTATAACCATCTCCTGCCAGAAGATTTGTAACAACTTAATAAGGGGTCTGTCTGCGTAAACATGTCCCTTACCAATTCATTCTCACTCAGCAGCCAAACCAATTCAATTATTCCCTGTTTAAAATCTTCAATGGCTTTCCATAAGACTTAAAGAAAAATGCACTGGTCTTCACTGTTTCTTCTGACTTAATGGTGCTACTGAACATGCTCTTATATATATTTAAATAAGTTTTTATTGATTTCAGAGAGGAAGGGAGAAGGGGAGAGATAGAAACATCAATAATGAGAGAGAATCATTGATCCGCTGCCTTCTGCACACCTACTACTGAGGATCGAGCCCATCACCTAGGCATGTACTCTGACCAGCCATCAAACTGTTGACCTCCTGGTTCATGGGTCACTACTCAACCACTGAGCCACACCAATCAGGCCAAACTTGCTCTTTAGAAGTCCTAATCTAATATATGTATCTCTGGCTTTTCCATTTCCCATCCATCTTTGCACTATAATAGATGCAACCAGGATGGGGTGTTTTTTTTTTTTTAAAGGAAAATATTGTCATTGCTCACAAGTAGTGTCTGATAGGGTGGTTTAGTCATTCATTTAGACACTAGGCTTAAATTTTTAAATAAAAACACATTAACCCTAGCCTCTGCCTGCCTCATGGTAAGGCAGCATAGTCTATGATTTCAGACACATTTTTGGATAACAGTTCAAGGGCTTCCTGGACTACATTGTGATGTTCGTAAATTTGATGATCTAGATGAGCAGAGTTCCCAAAAGTAACCAATTAGTTATTCAAGGGCACACTATGAGTTAGTGATAGAGCAAGTACATAACAAAGGTCAGTCATCTCATTTCAATGTTTTTGTCCATTGTTTTCATTTTGATTTTGGCTGGGACACTGTATATGCTGAGGAATTATCACGGTGTAGGATAGAGAGTAAAGAATCAAATAAATAAAATATTACAAGGTATGTAGTTTTTATCTAAAATAAAATTAACCTGATTGTAGAGTAGTCTATCATTTTTGTTTTCATAAGGCAAAGTGTAGTATCAACTGAAAAGAGAATGAGGAGGAAGGAGGCTTGAGTGAGAGAGAGATCCCTGAGGAGGTCATTACTCTAGAATGAATTTTGGTCAAATGTAAATATATTCAATACTAAGACATTCATTTCTTTCTCCATAAATCAAGGCTTTATATGTAAAGCACTATTTTTATATAGTGCCTTTAAAAATAGTGGCTTTGTATTTTAAAAACAGATCAGGAATTTGAACTATATAATTAAAATAGAATAACCTAAGTAAATATAGATAATAGATAACTATTAGTCTTACCAAGCACATATCTCAAGGAACAGATAAGTGTAGCTAATAAAACAAGGAAACAAAGAACATGAAGAAAGCATCTTTAAAATGTGGAATAAATGTTGTATACCTTATTAGTAGTTTGCTCATATGCTCTAAAAGGAAAGAATATTTTTAATCCAATGAATTAGAAATGAGCTCTTATACTTGGCTCAGTGAGTAGCAATATATAAATACAAAAGTTCAGCTGAGTCACTTCCAGAAGGTATTCTTGGTATCCTTCCAAATTAGGGTGGAAGAAATTATTTTGTGAATAGAATGCAAGATTTCAGATAAGATGCAACCACTATATTTTGACTTGCTAGTTTAGAAAGCTTCATGGACAATGGCCCAAACCTGATTAATCACATAGGATCATTTTAAAGTATTGATATTTCACAACCATTTCAGTAAAAGTACCCAATAGAGATATTCTTACAGATATTTTAAACAACTCTTTTCTTTAAAAAAATAAAGCCCTAAAGTTATAAATAAATTTAAAAATCCCATAGCAATTGCTTATAAGTTGCTGGCAGAGAAATGAGTGTGACAATAAACAACAGCAATATGACAGGGGAATTGCTTGACTGTGGTTGAATGTCACACACAATGAGGGAAGTAAAGGGTTTCTTGAGTTTATCAAGATTCACACAGAAAGTGTAATTTGATAGATAAGCAGAATTTTTCTAAGAGAAATAAGGATGGAAGTTAAGGGCAAAAAGCATGGAAATATTGGGAAGCTGTTAGAGAAGAAAGTGTGAGTAAAGAGAAGGGTGGGCACAAGATGAGGCTAAGTAAGCAAAAATCAGAGAATTAAGACTTCACAGATTGTGATAGAATTTTGCTTTTTATCATGGAGTTGAAATGAAAGCCACTGAAGAAGTCTGATCAGAGAACTAACATTTATTGAGTGCTCATTGTATGCCAAGATCTTTACAGCATTGTTTCATGCAAAACTCATAGCCAATAATGTAGACATTTTAATCACATCCGTTTGTAGATGAGGAAACCCAGGGGAAGAAAGGTGGAAACACATACACACACACACAACACAAAACATTACAGCTCTAAAAAAACTTACAGAGCCAGGTTTCAGAGGAGCAATTAGATACTGGAGGTGGCTCCCTTACACCTCTCTACTGCCTTTACCTTTGATAGAGAGAGAGGAGGAAGAAGATTGGAGTGAGGGAGTAAGGTGGAGTAAGGTAGACATGGAAATAAGGGCAGGTATTAGAAACTAGAGGCTGGTGCACAAAATTCATGCACTCTGGGTGGGGGGCGGTTCCTCAACCCAGCCTGCACCCTCTCACAATCCAGGAGCCCTCACTCCTTACTACCTGCCTGCTTGCTGCTGCTTACCACTCCACTTGCTGCTCCTTAGTGTTACTGCAGAGACGGGAGAGGCTCCTGCCACTGCCATTGCGCTTGCCAGCCGTGAGCCTAGCTTCTGGCTGAGCAGCACTCCCCCTGTGGGAGTGCACCAACCATCAGGGGGCAGCTCCTGCATTGAGCGACTTCCCCCTGGTGGTCAGCGAGTATCATAGCGACCAGCCATTTTGGTCATTCTGCTGAAATGGTCATTTAGGCTTTTATTATATAGAAAACTTTTATTATATAGATATATTATTGATTTCAGAGAGGAAGAAAAAAGGATAGATAGAAATATATATATGTACACACACACACACACACACACAAACACACACACATATCTTATATAAAAAAAGGGTAATATGCAAATTGACCCTAACAGCAGAACCACTGGGAATGACTGGTCACTATGACACACACTGACCACCAGGGGGCAGACGCTCAATGCAGGAGCTGCCCCCTAGGTGTCAGTGCACTCCCACAGGAAGAGCTCTGCTCAGCCACAAGCCAGGCTGATGGCTGCCAGTACAGTGGTGATGGTGGGAGTCTCTCCCACCTCCTCAGCAGTGCTAAGGATGTCTGACTGCAGCTTAGGCCTGCTCCCTGCTGGCAAGTGGACATCCCCCGAGTGCTCCCGGGCTGCCAGAGGGATGTCTGACTGCAAGCTTTGTCCCAATCTCCCGGGGAGCGGGCCTTAGCCAGCAGGTAGACATCCCCCAAGGGGTTCCAGACTGTGAGAGGTCACAGGCCTGGCTGAGGGACCCCGCCAAGCCTCTTGTATATATATGTCAATATGTATGCATAAATTCATTTCAGAATGAAAAGGAGAGGGAGAGAGAGATAGAAATATTAATGATGAGAGAGAATCATTGATTGGCTGCCTCCTGCATGTGCTCTGACCAGAATAAAACCCGGATCTCCTGGTTCATAGATTAACACTCAACCACTGAGCATTGCCAGCTGGGCTGTACTCTGCTTTTATGTAAAGTTTTATTATAAGGAAACTACAACTCTCATTGGGTTGAGAATTACCTTGTGAGTTTTTCTAAGGTTTAGTGAGTCACATTTTTGGACACGATAAAATTAAATAGTATTTATCTCTGCAATTTATCACATATATTCAAACACATACACTCAAATGAGTGTTGTTCCCTTTAAAGACATAATATTAGTGAGCTACATAGGAATCTCAATTATGCAACTGTTACTGAAACATATTTGTGTTTTCCCATAGAGGCAATATGGGGAATATTCCCCACACTCTTTCAATATGTTCAGTGACAGCAGATCTTCCTTTGTGAGTGAGAGCAATATTTAAAAACAAACCTATCTATGAACAAAGATTGAATATTAAGTTACAAATCAAGTGGGGTGATCAAAAAGCTGGAGGTTACTAAAATATTTATGTTCCTTTTGATTTATATACCTATTTACCTGCCATAAAAAAGTCACAGAGTGTTTTCAGCAATGATGAC
>PVJC01015693.1:0-34726 GCA_004026665.1 Murina feae | reverse complement strand
TCCATTTCTGTCATTTGTCTTTGTCTCCGCATTTTGGCTGCGTCCCTTGCTGAGTTAGGCGATCACTGCGAGGGATTAACCTCTAAGCCACTTGGTTATGAGAGTCAGCTGTGTCTACAGTGGGAGAATTTCTGTGCTGGAGACACCCTTATGGGACAAGAGTTGTTTCAGTGGAGCTTTTATGCTCACTGCATCTGCCCTGGGTGTGTTCCTTGTGGATCTGTTTTGTTTAGGTTAGTCCCACTCTGGCCACTGGGTTGGGGCTGGCTCCTGTATCTTTAAGGAGGCGTTGATTAAGCCTGTGCCTTAGGCTACTCAGTCTTTTATCTGCAAAAGCCTCTGACGGAGCTTGGGAGGGGCGGGGTCTCGGGGAGTTTGCAGGGCAGGGCAGAGCAAATAGCTATGGCGCTTTCAGTGCTGCGCTGAGAGACACCAGGTCTCTGTGTCCCACGATAATTGCTGCAAGCAACACTGAGAGAAACCTGTTTTGGATTTCCTCCTGGTGCCAGTCAGTCCCCCTTCTCTGGGTGTCTGGGTCCTTAGAAACTCACCTGGAACTGGAGTTCAGAGCCGCTGGGAGCTTGTGGCTCTCTCCGTTTTGGAAAAGAACCACGACCTCCGGTACCAGCCCTTCCCCGAGCCCATGCGCGCGCCTCCGTACCTCTGTACTTTGCTTCCGCAGCTCCTCTGAGTCTCAGACTCTTCTCTAGTTGTAGGATTTTCACTCAGCCAGCCTTCCTGTGGGTGTGAGTGGTGTCCGTGTGTTCTTTTCGAGGTTTTTCTGAAATAGTTGTTCACGGCTGCATTTACGGTGTCTACCCCATGCCGCCATCTTGTTTCTCCAAGATCAGATAGTTTAAGAACAATTATATATGAAAGAAAAATCACATAAAAGATATTTTATATTCTAGGGTAAAACAATTGTCTTCTTTGTAAACTAATGTATGTGGCTTTATTCTCCATATATGAGAATAATGTGACTGTCTTCAAAATGGTAATGTGTTTTGTAAGTTGATTTTATGCATTTTAGTTAATTAGAGCTTTAGAAAGCTGTACAGAGCCCTTCAGGTTTGCTATATTATCAGCATTCACATTAGTGCAAGCACTTCTGATTGCAAAATAATTAAAATTCTTTTTGCCAATGAAATAAAGTTAATTAATGAGTATTAATATAGACGATATATTTCTGACAGTGGCATGCTAGGTTGTATTGACTGGCTTTTTATGAGTAAAGCCAACACAATTCAGTGCATGCTAAAATAATTGTGGAAATTTTAAACTTTAGAGATAGAGATGAGGCATATTTCTTTATGAATGCAGTTGTATATTCTATTTGGTTATTTTGCCTTAAACTTACTTTTAAACATGTGTTACTCTCGTATATAGTGTCCTTATGATTTTAGATGTGCAGATGGGTAGATAATCAGATACATGGGGTCATATATCAGATGCTTATTCAGCATGTAGTGATGAGTCTTGTCCCAACACTTGTTTTCTGGTCTCTTGGAACTACCTTCCTTAGTAAAATGTCCTTGCATTCACATCTTTGATATTCACTGTTGAAAGTAGCTGTTCATCTTAATATTAACACTGACGTTAGAGCAACTGTATTTATTTACCTTGTATTAGAAGCATACCTTTTAAGTCCAAACTGTAAGTTATCCACACTGAATTCTTGGAGGCTATCATTTGGTAGGAAGTGTGATGAGAATAAGGGTGTTCAGGATTCAAATTGAGTACTTGGAAGTTTGCTTCAATCCAAAATTTGTACACTGTGGCCCCAGGTTCTTTAATAGACTTGAGCTTTTCAGCCATTGGTTGGACAGTCAGTTGGTGCTGGGAGCCTGAGTCAGAAAGTCACAGTACAGGTTCAACATTTTTGAAATAGATTTTTATATTTTCAAAATTGATATTCAAATTCATGTAAGGAGATTGTACATCGCATATTACTCTGGTTGCTATAAATCAAAATTGTCTGGAAGGAAATGGAATGAAGTGGGCCTGGTGATTTTAAAGCTCCTTGTAAGTTTTTTTTAAGCTGGTGATGCACAAAAATACCGGTTTTGAGCTTTTCCAATATGTCAGTCTAATCCTAAGACAACATATACGTTTCTTTTTGGATTATTCATTTGGCTAATCAAACTTGGGTTATTCTTGAATACTTCTGCATTCTATCCATTAATTCAGACAATTCATATAAGTTTTAATATATCTGATTAATTTCAATGTGAGAAAGAATACTCCTCCGTATAATCTCTTGAATTAGAACTCCACTTTTTTTTACCTTTTTCAATCAACGAACAGGATTCACCTATTATTTTATGTGGCGAAAGTCCTTGTTTGAAAAAAAAAGAAAAGACTAAATAATCATTTGATTGTTGCTGAGGTTTAATGCTAAGTTTCAGCTGTGCTAATGCAACTGACATTGACAAACAGTTGGAAAGCATAATTGTGCTAATAGTATTTCTTCTAACTCCCTTACTAATGACAGGTTGGCAAGAGATGGTAACATTATCACAGTTAATTTTCCCACAAATGATAATATACTAGGGCAATAAACTGGTATTAACCATAAAAGCTTCCTGGCTGCAGAATATAAACTCCTTTGTCTATATTGGAAATATTTCCTACATATCCTACATAATAAAAGCCTAATATGCTAAGTGTCCAGTTGTCCATTCAACCAATCAAAGAATAATATGCTAATGATATGCTAAGGCTGCTCAACCACTTGGTATGACATGCACTGATCACCAGGGGCAGACGGTTGACCGGTGACCAGTCACTATGATGTGCACTAACCACCAGGGGGCAGACGCTCCAACCGGTAGGTTAGCTTGCTGCTAGGGTCCGGCTGATCGGGACTGAGCAAGATAGCCCAGAAATATTCTGGAGCCCTCTCACAGTTCCTCCCCAGCTGGCCAACCACTTGCATTTCTCCCTGGCCCCGATTGTGCTCTAGTGGTATCCCTCAGCCTGACCTGTGCCCTCTCACAATCTGGGACCCCTCAGAAGATGTTGAAGAGCTGGTTTAAGCCCAATCCCCACAGGCTAGGCAGAGAGATCCCACTGGTGCATGAATTCGTGCACTGGGCCTCTGGTCCTATATAATAAAAGGGTAATATGCAAATCAACCCTAACGGCAGAATGACCAGAACAACAGATTGCTATGACATGCACTAACCACCATGGGCAGATGCTCAATGCAGTATCTGCCCCTCTGATGGTCAGTGCACTTCCACAAGGGAGCACCGCTCAGCCAGAAGCCAGCTTATGGCTGGCCAGCGCAGTGGTGGTGGCCAGAGCCTCTCCTGCTTCTGCAGCAGCACTAAGGATGTCCAACTAATGGCTTAGGACTGCTCCCCATGGCTTCTACTCTACTGGACATCCCCCTAGGGCTCCTGGGCAGATGGATGTCTGACTGCCAGCTTAGGTCCCATTCCCTGGGGAGAGGGCTTAAGCTGGCAGGTAGACATCCCCCAAGGGGTTCTGGACTGTGAGAGAGTGCAGGCTACGCTGAGGGACATCCTCCACCCCCCCCCCAAGTGCATGAATTCTCATGCACCTGGCCTCTAGAAAATGGATAAAATTAAAATGGTATTTTATAATGTTAATGTTTAGAGCCATACAAATTTAACATTCTGGACCCAGTAGAGTACAGGCAATAATTTCGTCCTTAAATTAGGTTGACATGTTCTTAAGTACATTGTTTTTCTTCTTTAAACTCTCAGGGTTTAATAATCCTAACACAGATCCATTGACTGTCCTCATTTTTAAGGTCTTTCTATTTGAACTTCCTTTCCACAAAAATACCAAAATACTTTTGATTAGGGCATGAATGAATGCTAAGCATGAAAAGACAAGAAGACAATAATAAGTTCTTATTCTTCTACTGCCTCCTTTATTTTTCTTCCCTTTCATTTCTCATTTTTTTCTTGCTCCCTTGGATCCCATGCAACCCCTAATTATCTCTCTCTGAAGGCACTTACTATATAATAATGCAGTTATTTGTTTTCCTGTCTCTTCCTGGGTATAAATGAGCACCACTAAAGCAAGGATTGGAGGAACCCACTGGCCCTGGAATAATTTTGGAGCTGGGTTTTGAATTTGCTGGCTACAGAACAGATGTGGTGGAGGGAGTACAGAGAGAGTGCTGAGAGAGAAGGGTGCCTGACACCCTACCGGCCTCATATTCCTCTCTTGTAAACAGGAGGTATTGATACATACCTCCCAAATCTGTTTCAAGAATTAAATAAAGTGACTTTTCAAAGAGTTATGTTACTTGTAACTACTGGGGAAATAGAATGCACTCTGGCCGCCTGGCAGGCAGTATATATATGGAAATGGGATATGTGGGCTTGCTTTTCCGGCTCTGGGGAGCTGATGAATACTAACTAGCATGAAAAAATAAATAAAGAAAAAGAAACACAATTATGTAAGTTTAGAACTTTCTTCGTTGATCCTTTTAAAACATGTTCAGTGAATAGTGCAAACACTTTTGGACTATTAATAAAACATCATATTTTACCATGGCTAGCCCTGGAAGACCATCCTGGGAGGGTCTTAATCAATTTTCACTGCCATATTTAAGAGGCAAATTAACTTACTAGCATGTGTTCATAGATTGTCCTTGAATGCTTCTGCATTAAAGGGGACAGGTTGATGATGGTTCTCAAAAACCACCTCATGTAAAGAACAAGAGAAGGGATGTGAGGTTTCCCTGCAGAAGACAACCATGACAGAGAAGTGAAGAATGGTTTTACACCTCTTAATTATTGAAAAGTTATAAGAAGAATATATTGTGACATGTGAAAATTATATAAAACTGGATTTGAGTGTCCATAAATGAAATATATTGGAACACATACAGTCATGCACATTTGTTTCTTTATTTTTTATGGCTTCTTCATGTTACAACATAAGAGTTGAGTACTTGTGGCGCAGATCCAATGTCCTACAAAGCTAAATACATTTACACTCTGGCCCTTTGCAGGAAGAGTTTGTGGATCGTTTTAGAGGATCCCAGTTGAGGACATTTGATGTATGAGCATTGGGAGGAGAGAGTATTTGGCCTCCAGGACTTTGCCACTAGTTAGTGGCCTGGCCATAAGCATGAATATCGGGGTTAGGGGATATAACTTGGAATATTGAAAAAGTACTGATAGACCTAAATCTTATTGTAAACAGACTCTTAGCAAGAGAGTGAGTCTTAAAATTTTGAAACTTGTGGTATTACAAAGAATGAGACAGATTATTGAACCTTCAAATTATTCCAGGAGACCTTATGATTAGCAGACAGAATTATTCCCTTTTCTGGACACATGAAGCTTTTTGTTTGAATTCCTTAGAATTAGCATTTCTTTTATGGAGAATGTCCCTGTGCATTTCACTGGCCTTCTTGTGGTAGAAAGCCACAGTGATGGGATTCAGGGTAGCTCAGTGCAAATTTGCATCCTTGTTCCCCCTCTCACTGTCTACATGCAAAGAATTTCATCTCTCCATACCTCAACCTTCTCATCTGAAAAATGGGAAGATTGCAGGGAAATATGTTCAGGTGCTGTGCACACAGTAGGACAATTCCCCAGGGCACTGAGTTTCTTCCTCTACTGTGTCTCCACACAAATTGTATTCTCATCTCTTCTCACTTGAATTATTTTATTTGTGTGCAAGATCATCCTTTCCTCTAGACAAATAACTTTTTTAAAACTTGTCTTATGACTTCACTCAACCCTCTGAATACAGCACATTATCTTCTGAAAAGTGGGTACATAATGCATTTTTAAATGAATATATACACTTGTTTAATTAATGTAAGTCTGTACAATGTTATATTTTTTCCTTAAAGGATGTCAATTACATGCAAAAGTTAAGTAGCTTTTGTGATGCAGAATAAAACTAATTAATACATAATTAAGGAGCCCAAAATTGTATTTTGAGATTATGCAAAGTACTGAAATAATTTCTGATACAGCTAAAAAGAAAATCATTGTACTTGGCATGGCTGTGAAAATAAATGAAACTGATATTTTAGGCTTGAAATCTGGTCAAATATTCTATAGTATCTCTCTTCAGTGGAATCATAATATAAGCCACAAATACAACCCACACAGGTAATTTACATTTTCTAGTGGCCACATTTAAATATATACACTAGCGATAATAATTTTAATACTATGTTTTGTATATCCCAACACATTCCAAATAGAATGTTAACATCTATTCAATGTAAAATTATTAATGATATGTTTCACATTATTTTTTCATACTAATTCCACAAAATTCCATATTTTATATGTACAGTGCATCTCAAGCCCCATTGGTAGTGCTAATAGCTACTTGTGACTAGTGGTTGCTACATCAAACTGCATAGCTCTATAAGTATTTATGGTAACCATGCAAGAACATGACTGTACATTAATCAAAATGCTTCATTCACCAGCTGGAATTTAGCAGAGAAAACTCCCTTCCAGGCTGCCATTATTTGGAGATTGTTTTCTGTTAACCCGATAATATGACTAAAAAAAAAGTGTTTGAACCACGGCACTGTATACGATGCTATTGCTGTACTCTCTAACTAGCACTGGCAGCTTTGCTTAAAGATTTGTCCGCACATTCGACTCTGCCTCCTCCCTCGTGAACACCTGAAGAGTTTGCTCAGAGGGACTCCTCACTGGTGAAATCATACTGGGCAGCTTGTGCCCGTGTTACTGCTGTTTCCTGGGAGCTGCTGACTGTACCAGATTAGATGAAGCTGTGCTGAGGCATGTTCCTGTTCATGATGAATGTGACTCCGTGCAAGTTCCAATTTGTGCTGCTTGGCATCTGTGCAGGCAGGCAGTGAGCTTCTGAATGAACTGAACTGAATGGTATGGTCCCTGTTCAACTTCATTGCCTCGAGTACAGAGGACCGACCGTAAGACCTGTCTTTCTACGTAGACATACTAGTGCTTTTAAGTGCATGCCAAAGTTAACAGCCGTAACGAGATGTGGGTCGTGGTTTTTGCTGAAAAAAGAAAAAAAGATAGTTCTCAGTGATCTAATTTATCTGTTTATTTACAAACACCTTATTAGTTACCAACAATGGGATCTTTTGTTTTCTTTTTCTTTTTAAACCATGTCCATAAAATGCATGCTGCTGTTATTTAAATATTTTAAAAATAAATATTGGAAGCTTTTGTTAATGGTGGAAAAATGGCACCAGGGTTAACCTTGGTTCAGCAACCGCAGTTCTTGAGTTCTGACTAAGAGAAGAATTCAGAGCCAAGACTCCAATTTGTTAAGAGAAAAAATTTAGAAAACCACAGAGGTAGATGTGGGCAATAGAAGAAATGGGTTCAGGAAATGAGTTCTAGCAAAAGAAGGGCCTTAAGAGCTTAGGAGAAAGATGGAGAGACATATATGTGCCTTGCAGGATGAAAGAAGAAGGAGACGTGTTCTGGCATGCTCCTATGGGGGGGGGGGGGGGGGGGGGGGGGGGGGGGGGGAGAAAGAGAAAGAATGAGAAAGAGAGAGAGAGAGAGAGAGAGCGCCCTGGGAGAGAGAGCGCCCTGGGAGAGAGAGCGCCCTGGGAGAGAGAGCGCCCTGGGAGAGAGAGCGCCCTGGGGAGAGTAGTGGTGGGGAAAGGGACATGTGCGCTCCATAGAAAGAGAACAGCGGGGTGCTCCATCCTGTGGGCTTTTATCTGAGGTCTCAGGGGAGGATCTCAGTAGAATGCTCATTAGCTTTCCCAGTGTCTCCTTAGCTCCTCAGAGCCTCCACTGTCTGGTTGGCACCAGGGTTGGGGTCATTAGTCATTGCAGCTGGTCTTAAAGTCAGGCATGGTATCTCTCTGCCTGGTTTTGCTGCGTTTCTGGGCCTGGAGCTGAAATACACCTGAGACCCAGATGTCACCTCCAGGAGTGAATGCTTAAGGGATTGGTCTTACAAGGGTTTATGGTTTTGCCCGTTGCTAGGCACCTGGGGCTCTCTGGCTTGGTGACCCCCCTACACCTGGCCCATGGTTCCTACTCTGCGCGTACCCATATAATTACCTACTACATTTTTATACAATACCTTATGCAGACTTTGAAAACCCGTTTTGTTATTGGTAGCTATTTGGAAGGTTTTTATGGGCTCTCAGCCAAGCCTAAACCAAGCTTTCTGGGAAAGGAAAGGAGGGATGAAAAAGACCCCTTGCTGCTCCAGCCGTCTGCCATTCTCTGACTTCGAGATAAACCTCTGGCATGATGATGAATTCCGAATGTCTGAAGTGTAAGTGACTTCAGAACACCGTAAAGGGAAAATATCCAGCTGCAGTTTCTTGTGGTCAGGTCAATTAAATAGGTTCAGGGCATCATCATTTTGTGTATCTATGGATCATTGGAGATGAAAAATACGCCTTTGTGGTCTCAACTCCCGTTTCCCCTTTTCAGATAAAGAGCCATAGAGACCTGTAAATAATTGCTGGGATACATTTCAGCAACAGCTCTTCAACTTGGGCAAGCTATTACATTTAAACCGGTTAATATTCTATTGTTAATGGCCTGCCTTTTATATAAAAAGACATTCAGGAAAAGGATTGGATCGCTACAAAAATAGCATGACTCTGTCTTGGCTTTTTCCTGTGAAGTTCCTGCCAAAGATGATTGGAGTCTTCGTGTTTGTTCAATAGGTAAAAAACACTTGTCACAATCAGTGTCTCATTTATTTATCTAGATCTCTTTCCTTCTGTTTCACTGCATCCTGTTCTAAAAATACAAGCATATGGACTCTGACAGCGCTGCTTTCTGCCCTGTCAGTATTCTGTTTTTGCTACTTGTTTCCTTTAAAGAAAATTACCTGCCTTCAAGCTGACATCTCTTGAGACTACTTTTACCATCAAAATATAGTATTTAGGTGGTCAAGTGATTAAACAGATAGGCCAGAATTATAGCTACAGTCTTTAGAGTTGCACATAGTTTTCCTTTGCTTCGGACGTGTTTCGAGGCAGTCATTGGAAAAGAAATTCAAACATGAGTGAAGATTAACTTGAAAGAAATGTGTGTAGTTCATATTCCAAATGTCTTTCGAAATCTTAGCCTCTAATTTTCAATTCTGAGTTGCTAGCCACAAATCCGGGCTTGTCACCATGAGGAAGCATCCTCGAGCTCGTTGGTGCCTGACCCTGTTTTTATCATTGTTCTGTTAACCTCACTATTTCAGAATTCTCTTGCCTAAAGGTTAACATCAAAACTGTGAATTCCTACTAGGATGACTGGACATTTAAAAAAAATGCCAATCCAGGGTGTTTATTGTTAATGCCACTTACTGTCAATTTTGATAATTTTTTCATTTCTACTTTGGCCATGTCTCAGTATATACTTCATTTTCTTCTTTCATCCCCCAAACTTGTCCAAAACATTTCCATTTAAGTTCTTATCACATATTTCCTAATTCTTTTCATTGGCTGAAATATAACTAAGTGGAAAGGCAACATTAAAACAAAACAAATGTTACTTTGAGATAGTAGGTAGACAGGTAATTCTAAGCAGAAGCAATTCCTCTCAATCCAAAGTGCAGTGTGCTGCTGTTGAGATGGCTAGTGAGTCCTTTCCTGAAAGTGCTCCTGCTACATGCCACCATGCAATGGCTCAGAGCCACCTGGTGAAACAGACTCAATAAATGAGGTGCTACAGTAGAGACGCAACCAGTCTACAGATGGACAAATGGGCTTGGGTCTCAGCTCTGCTTGTACCTGTGTAACCTTGGGCGTGCCATTATAGTGATCTACTCCTATGTCCGGTTGGGAAAATCATATTTATTTTACCTCACTGGTATAGTTATCGAGAGGCTGAAAGGGACAAGTGAATATGAGCATGCTATAAAGTTATTGTAAAGAAATGGCTCATTCTGTTGACATTAGTTTGGGTATGTGTTTTGAGGCTGATGGTTTCCTATTTTTGCCGGTGCCAATTTTTTTCTTTTCCTTCCAGAAACTTTTACCATCCTTCTCTTGCTCAAAGGACACTCCCGTGACAGGCCGTAAGTCAATCATTTGTGTAAATCTTGTTGCAGAATAAAGAAGGGGGGGGGCAGGGGACACCAAGCTTCATCCACAGCACCATGGGGATTTTAGTGGCAGAATTTCATTCTTTCTCCTTCTAGCATCCACCCAGTGTTTGAAATATGATAAGCACATAATAAAAACATAAACTAAAAGCGATTCACTACATAGGATGTGTACACAATATTTTAGATATAGTTATTTCTTACTCCAAGTAAATGTTTTTTTATGGAATTTCACTAATAATAAAGACTCAAATTTGACTTTGGACATCTAAAGCTTTGAAATAAAATATTTAAGACTGTACTTCTTGGGTAATTTGAATTTCATATTTTCAACTATTCTTGTCTGAAATTGTTTGTACTTATAAGTACTAGATAGTTATCTTCAAATTATAGTATCACCTGTTTGAGCCATGGATATAGATTAATGATAGTCAACATTTTTATCTTTCTATGTATTTTAGATGTGAGGAACACTTTTTTATATTAAATCAATGAAATTATTTAAACTTTATCATTCAACTGATATTTATTGTGTCTCTATTCAGTGCCAAGCAGTGGGCTAGGTTTTGAGAACAAAATAATAAGGACTGCCTGGTCCCTGCATTTTAACAGTAGACAGAATAGTGCTCTTTCTGCTATGAACAGAAGCTGAACAGCTTTGAAAGTGGAGGCAACTCTGTGGTGAGCTGGAAAGAAAGGCATCTGTGCAAAAGAGAGGGAGAAGGGAGTTAGTTTAGATTGAGGGAATCATATTGAAGAAATGTAAGATTACAAAAGAAACGTATGCTTTGGGGGAGTGGGAAAGGACACATATGTAATACTTTCAACAATAAAGAATTAAAAAATAAAAAGTAAATTAAAGAAAAATGTATGCCTTGTGAATGTCACTTTGTTATAGTAGATAGACAGTACCGATGGGGAAAAAACTGGTGGAGTGAAAAATCAACATTAGTTAGGCTGGAGACCATTTGGAAAGTTTGGGTGAGTGTTATGAGGTCAAACATAAGAATATCAAGGAACATAAAGAGTAGGAAATAAATCCGGAAGCTTCACATGGCTTGATGCTTCCAGAGGTTGACTTCACAAGAGTGAGCAACAAATAGAATTTGTCTGTGGAGTGTGAGGAGAGGGCAATGCATGTGATAGTGACGGAGAGGAAGTATATGGTGGTACAGATGCATAAATAATCATGCTGTTGCCCAAAAGATGGAGTGTGGGAAGAAAAGCAAGTTTGAGGGGAAGACAATAAAGTTTCTATAATCTTGTTACTCAAAAAGCAGTTCTTGAACCAGCAGCTTTGGCATCAACTGAGAGGCTATTGGAAAAGCAGGCTTTTAGCTCCACCCCAGACCAACCAGATCAGAATCTGCATTTGGCCCCAAATGCGTTCATGTACATTAAAATGTGAACAGAGTGCTTGCTCTACATGGGCTGAGTTTGAGATGTCAGCACAATTGTAAAAGAATGGCAACAAAATCTCTTACAATTAAAGGAATATGAGTCCTAAATACAATTGTCCCAGGAATTAAAGAGATCCAACTACTCTTTTTAAATAAAATTGCCTGCAAATTTCAGGCAAAATGGCATCCTAGGCTTAGAAGTTTTGGACATTAACAAATATGTAAACTTTGTTTTAAAAGAAGATGCCAGAATTAATAATCTAATATGGAATACTTGGCCTTCAAACTAATATGCAAATTGTAGGTGCTTTGGAGTAAATAGAACGTGATAAGACTCTGAGATGTTTTCTAAATACCCGTTTTAATCTTATTTCCTGTTGTGTTGAATACTATGTTGAAAGCATTGAATTTCTGATCTATGCTTTTGGCTTGAAAAAGTTGCTTTTCTAAAGCACTCTTTAGAATCATGACTTTTATAGTTGGAGTCAAAATTCACTGCAGGCGAATTTTCTCATTGTCATTTTTTTGGTCTTGCATCTGTTCAGTCTTTCGTTACAATAACGTCCAATGTAAAGCAATGACAAAATCGCCAAAGATGTTTTAAATTAACAATTGTACTTCACCTTCTTGGCAAAGTTTGATTTTATCAAGCCTTTTCCCCTTGTTCTATCCAATTCCATCAGCATTGCCAACCCTGGAACTGTATCCCTTTATTATTAAACTAAACCAGGCAAAGCCAATCAGGGCAAGTCATATGCCAACTGGTTACAATAGCTGATTCTGATGATGAAATATAACCCAGTGCTAAAGTCAGACCCAAAACAAACAAACAAATTCCCCCAGATTGGATGTCACATGGACTCATTTGAGACACTGGATATTCAGCCTGAATTTTCTAATGGATAGAATCAGATTGAGTGTGAACATTACTTTCAAGAACCGTGGAATTTCTGATCTCTGAAAATAATTTTAGATGTTCTAATACTTTTAGACTCTCCCAGATTCCTGAGCTTGGCCCCTTTACAGTAGTTAATTATATTTATTGTGATGATGTGATATTTGGAACTCTACTTGTTCTTGATGCTTGTGGATTTGATCCAGGCAAAACTTTTTGACCACAATAACCACATTAGCCTGGCTCATAACCCCATATTTTACAAAGTAATTCAGTACTATCCCCTCTCCCCAAAAAGCTTTCAAGATTATAATCTATTTTTTTAAATATGTCACATTTGAAAGCACTTTTCTGTCTTCACAGATTAACAAAAACTGCAAAATGTTTTCCATTCTGAAAATATATGCTGTAGACTAGGATTGGATTTGCCGGTTTAGGCAACTATTTTACTGCAATGCAAATGTTGCCATTAACTTTGAAAATATATATGTGTATAATATATATGCATATATCTGTATCTGTATATATTATAGATTATTTTCCTGGAAATTTTGCTGAACATTAAATATGGTAACACCACCCAATAAATGAATATAAATTTTTAATATTCTATTTGAGGATGTTGCTGGCTCAAATTCTTTTGCTTACTTTGTCATGCTCTTAGGTTAAAATAAATATGTTTTAAATTAATTGAGACATAATTTGCCTGAACCAAGACTTTTTTTCCTTGAGGTCTAACTACTCCTCATATGAATGTGAGTGCATGGCAGAAAGTATAAGAGGATGAGCAGTTTGAAATTCATCTATACTAATAAAAGGGTAATATGCTAATTAGACTGGACATCTTCCAGACATCCATGTGGATGTCCTTCCTCACAAAGCCATGGTGGCAGGGGCTGAGGCAGAGGCAGTTATGGGTTACCAGGCCTGCAGGGGAGGGCAGTTAGGGGCAATCAGGCCAGTAGGCAGGTGAGCAGTTAGAAGCCAACAGTCCCAGATTGTGAGAGGGATGTCTGACTGCTGGTTTAGGCCTGATCCCACAAACATCCCCTGAGGGTTCCCAGATTGAAGAGGGTGCAGGCTGGGTTGAGGGACACCTCCATGCATGAATTTCATGCACCGAGCCTCTAGTAATACCATATACTAGTATTTTGATATACTATACATATAGGTAGATCATCTAATCTAATAAAAGAGTAATATGCAAATTAATCATCACTCCAAGACACATAAGCCACAACCACAAGCCAAGCCACGCCCACCACCCAATAAGAGCATCTGTATGCAAATTAACCCAGCCAAGATGGCAGCTGGCAGCCACGGAGCTAGAGCAAACAGGAGTTGCATCAGTGATGAAGTTGAAACTGCTTGCCTACGCCAGCTGGGCCTCTGTTCAAGGCAACAAAGCTTCAATTATAGAGGATAAATAAACCCCAGAAACCTGATTCCAGCCAGCCTTGCTGGGACGTTGGGTCAATGGTAGCTGTGGGCAGCCTGAAAATGGCCCTCAGCCCCTCACCCAGGCTGGCCAGGCACGCTAGCAGGTGGACAACCCCCAACAGGTCCCAGACTGCAAGAGGGCACAGGCAGGGCTGAGGGACCCCCCGAGTGCACAAATTTTTGTGCACAGGCCCCTAGTGTTTACATAATTGGAAAGCTATAAGCTTAACTGGTGTAGTCTTCCCCCCTATAGATGACTTATAGTAGCATGTTGTCTTTAGCCCGGCTTCAGGAGGATTCGTGTAAAAAGTGATCCACTGGGAAGCCTTAGTTTTGAGTCATGGCACTTATAATGGGGTAGTCTTTCAAAGACTTAAAAATTCACAAAAACTAACCCTGATAGAATTTGGCTATCATGCTTTTTACTTGCCTAGTAATATTTATAAATGTAATAACCCCCTTTCTTTCTACTCAATTTAAAATGTATCCTAACCAATGCACAGATATAAAAATTGTTCAATAAGAGAAGAATCAAAGATTTAGTATTGCTGTAGGCTCATATACCAATTTTTACAAATACTAGAGACAATATCTTATAACCTTTCTTGTGTCACCAGGTTGTCTTCCAACCATAGTTGATGAATTGGACTTAAATGTTTTGGTTGTGTTAGGTTTAGCCAGTATGTATATACACAACTATAATTGTATCTAGAAATAAGAGTAGCACATTAAAATGGTTAATAATAAAACTAAAATTGTTTTTCATGCATTTAAAAATCTTTAAAATTATTGTCTTCAGTTCAAATCCCTCTCCTGATTCCAGAACCAATTCCTCTCACTGCTTTTTTGAAATGCATTTATTCTTGAATGCCTCACAAGCATTTCGAATTTAACTAATCTCTGATTGTATGATTGTATCCCCAGATATGCTTAAACCTTGTTCTCCTTTTCTTAGCATACTAGTATGGTATTATAATTTACTCAGTTGCTCAAGGAAGATATGTGGCACCATCTCTGATGGCTCTTTCTCTATCCTCTGCACAACTGTTGCCTAACCCATTGCCAAATATTATTTCTTCTCCAAGATGTACATCAAGTCCATTTGATTCTCCACCGATGCCCCAATAGCCCTTTCCCTTGACCACTGTAGTAGCCTTTTACTCCACTTCTACTCATTCATGTAAAGACTTGCTACTCTCCAACTTTCTCACCAGCTTCTGCCATGGTAGTCCCCTCTTGTGGTTTGAATTGTACCCTCCTTCCAAAAAATGTTAAAGTCCTAACACTTGGTGCCTATGAATGTAGCCTTATAAAAAAAATGTTATTGTGGATGTAATCAAGTTAAGATGAGGTCATTAATGTGGGCCCTAATTCAGTATGACCTGTATCTCTCTAAAGGGGGAAGATGACCATGTTGAAACGATTGTAATTAGCAAAAGAGTGAAGGGAAGGCCAGACATTAGGGGCATACTTCCTTCAAAACATTGGGGGAAGGGGGCTGAACAAAGGGACGATAGATACATGCCCATTAAAGTTGGGGTGACAGGAGCAATACTTGTTTGTCAACCACACCTGAGGACAGAGGTGGTTGGCCAGAATGGGCATGGCCATTGCAAGTCCAGGAAAGTTCGGCATACTTCATTCCCTGCACAAAGAAGCTCGCTTTCTTATTGCCATTGGTTCCTCTTAGCATGCTTGGCTCATGGTTCACACTTGGCTTCCTGGCATTCTCTTGTGTGGCCCATGGCCATGTGGAGACCCACACATGATGCATGAATAGACTGTACCTAGCCTGATGCTGAACTGGACACAGCTCCAATATGGAAAAGAAATTCTGGATACTGGCTTTGCTTTTAGCTTTACTAACCCCCCACCTACACTTTTCCTAAGACTGGACTAAGGGAAATGAGACTTTGGAAACCCAGGGATTTAACTCCATACAAATAAAAATCACTTATTCTCTCTTGTAAATTCTTTTTCTTGGGATATTGTAAGAAGTCCAGCTTCCAGGGGGGAAGAAACCATCTCCCCCACTTACCCCTCCCCCCCACACACACACACACTTCATCTAATATCAATGTGAAGACACTGACACACAGGGAGAATACCAAGTGATGGTAAAGCAGAGATGGGAGTGACGCAGCCAAGGAAAGCCAACTATCCTATGGCACTATTAGAAGCCACCAAGAGTCAAGAAAGTATTCTACTCAAAATCTTAGGGAGCATGGCTCAGCTGATACCTAGAGAAAATACATTTCTGCTATTTTAAGCCAGAAAGTTGGTGGTACTTCATTCCATCAGTCCCAAAATATAAATTTGTCTCCTTTCTGTTTTTCAAATAAGTTTAATTATTTTCCATTGCACAGCTTCCACATATATGGTTCCAACGGTCTAGAACATTCTTTTTCACTCTCATTTTCCTAAGTTGAATTCAGTCTTTCTGATCTTTGCTTAAATGTTACATCTTAAAAGATGCCTTGTCTAACATGAAATCATTGCTTCTGTTTATCTCTTCAATAGAAGCCTGGTGCACAAAATTCATTCACTGGGGCTGGGGGGGTGGGCATCCTTCAGCCCGGCCTGTGCCCTCTTGCAGTCCAGGAAACCCTAGGGATGGGGCCTAAGCTGGCACTCAGACATCCCTCTTGCAATCTGGGGCTCTCACAGACCAGGACCCTTTGCTCCTTATCGCCCTCCTGCTGCGGAGGTGAGAGAGACTCATGCCACCTTCACTGCACTCGCCAGCCATGAGTCCAGCTTCTGGCTGAGTGAAGGGTTGGAGGAGAGTGGTGCTCAACCAGAAGCTGGGCTCGCTGCTCCTTAGCACTGAGCTTCCTGCCCACTGGTTGGGGGGGAGGCGCAATCTGGGGCCTATCTGGCCAGGGGAGGGGCCGTGGGAGGTTGAGGCACCTTGGTTGTGCCTCATACTGCCTCTGTGGAGGCTCTGGAACCATGCTGCCCACATCGCACACCTCCCCCCACCTCTGCAGGAGGCATAGCACTGGCACCAGGACTGAGCAGCCCACTCTTCTGCCACCTCTGTGGAAGAGGGGCATGCTGGGACTGTCATGGCTGGCCTGGCAATGCAGGCTTGCTGACCTTGCCCCCCACCCACTGGTTATTCTGGAAGGTTATTGGAAGATTGTTTGCCTGTCCGGTCCAATTAGCATATTATGCTTTTATTATTATAGATTATTATAGATGGCACACTTCAATCACTTAGGAAAGACCCAATAGTTGTTGGGACCTTTGAGGAGCTGGCCCTCTATTGCCACACCTCTCAGAACTAGCCTCTGGCCATATCCTTAGACTACATTGCCATCAAACACCCAGGGCCATTGCTGCTTAACATTGATATTAGACTCAAACACCATTTTATTATAGACTTTTCTAGATTACTCCCATCAACACACTCCCAGATTCTATTGCACAGCCCTGTTTTATTTTTCCAAATAGCCTCTAAAGTGTATGTTCATTTGTTTTTTATTGATCACTTCCACTCTTCACACATGCACATATGTAAGAGACTTAACTACATATGTAATTTTAAAATCAGTTTGTCAGTCTCTAGAATAGTGACAGGCAAGTAGTAAGTGTCAAACATTCAGAGATGAATGAATGAGTGAGTATCAATTAATGCCTTCCTGAGTTTCTTTTTTTTTTAGTCTTGCATAGAATGACCAGTGTTGTTGTGGTGGTAGTGGTTTTTGTTGTTGTAGTTGCTTTTTAGTAATTGAAAATGAAGTGCCAAAGCACTTTCCTTTTATTAAAGTAATTTTGAAAATGGAAAGGCCATCTAAAAAAAATCCCAGTTGCTTCCACAATGACTTGCTGTCTCACAATACCCAGCAGAAAATGATAAATCAAAGGATTGCAATCTGACATTACACTTTGGAAAGGGAAGCACCTTGTTTTGTCAATCAGGATTTCTTACATCTTTGATGAATGGTAAGCGTCTGGAGTGAATAGAATAGTTACCAATGGATTCAGGGTCTGATTGGGTTTGCTTAGGTAGGTGCTTCCTGGTTTTGTTTTTGTCAGAAACTTAGCAGTAAGAAAAGGCTGTATCCTGCTAAATATGGATCTCACTCATTTTAGTGCAAACTTAAAATCCCTGGATATTTTTACAAGTGGGATTCCTGAACGTTTCCAAGTTTCAAAGAGTTCTACTTAGCTCAACTAGTAGGAAAAATATGAGGTCATGGATCACCTCAGTGAAATTGTCACATGCATAAAACATGAATATAACATAGTAATACTGTGTGTTTTTTTTTTGTGTTGTGTGACTCTCCATGAATTAACACACTGAAAGAATGAAAATTGATAAAGGAAAATGAATCGAGTATAGTATTTTTATAGTTAGTTGACAAAATATACCTGTTATAAGCATGATATGCTTAGGATTTCATTTTCTGCTCAAATATATCTATGTTTAAGTACATATAGCTATGTACTTAAACATATTGGGAGAAAAAGACTAAAATCTCATAAATATTCTAAAGTATTAAAACAAAGATTATATATATATATATATATATATATATATATATATATATATATATATAGTATAGTATATATTCCTAAGGTCTGTTTAAAAGGCTGAACTTCCACACAGCTCAACTTCAACTCCCTAATTAGAATCTTCAGACAGCTGAAACCTTTCCAATCACGAATCACATTTTTATTTATTTATCAATACCCTGAAGCTTTGAATGGATCTTGTGGGAGTATATATATATATATATATATATATATATATATATATATATAATTTGTCTTCCTACCTTCTAAGTTCTTCTACCTGACTAATAATCAAATTAATAGAGACAGATTAATAGGAGAAAATCAAAGTTTTAAGACATGTATATAGGAATCCACTTAGGCATGAAAATTCCAAAGACAATGAGGCAACATCCTATATAATAAAAGGCTAATATGCAAATCAATCAAATGGCAGAAGGACCGGTCACTATGATGTGCACTGACCACCAGGGGGCAGACACTTAATGCAGGAGCAGTGGTGGTGGTGGGAGCCTCTCTTGTCTCTGCAGCAGGCAGTATGGGGCAGGACTGAGGCACCTCAACCTCCCAGGGCCCCTGCCCTGGCCAGGTAGGCCCCAGATTGCATCCCCCCTCCCACCAGTGGGCAGGAGAGGGGGCCAACACTAAGGAGAAGTGAGCCTAGCTTCTGGTTGAGCAGCACTCATCCCCACCCTTGCTTAGCCAGAAGCTGGACTCATGCCTGGCGAGTGCAGTGGAGGTGGCAGGAGGCTTTCCCACCTCCATACAGGTGATAAGGAGCAAGGGATCCTGAACTGCAAAAGCCCCAGACTTCGAGAGAGATGTCTGAGTGACAGCTTAGGTCTGAACCCTGAGGGTTCCTGAACTGCAAGAGAGCACAAGCTGGGATGAAGGAACCCCCTGAGTGCACGAATTTCATGCACCAGGCCTCTAGTTGGGTATATAAAACATTTTGGACAAAAGATAAAAGTGGGGAAAAGTGGTATTAGATTTCAGAACTGAGAATGGATGCTTTATAGGTATGTTGAGGAAGCAGGTAACAAAAAAGGCAGAAAAATTCTTGCAAGGCAATCTAGAAACAATGGGACACAACAGATATTTAGTTAATAAGTCCCTATCTAAAGCTCTTTATTTACCATACTTAATCAAATTAGGCTAAGGTAACAATCTCCTTCCTGAAGCAGGTTTCTCTATCTGAATCTCTTGGGCAAGAAAGGAGGGATAGTTAACGGTTCATTCTGAGTCTTTTGTTTCTTAATAAACTGCTTAAAATCAATATCCTAAAACACAGCTTCAGGGGGGCAAAACTTGGGTCCCTTCCACCTCAAATCGGCTGTGCAGAGACAGGCTAGAAAGAGAGAACTGGGTTTGGCCACACTGAGTGTTTTATCATGTATAAACCATAACGCACTTAATAGAATGAGGACTGTTTAATCTGCAGCATTTCTTCCTTGTCGTGAACGTTCCTCAGAGAGGCATTTCGTAACAATTCTATAGAATGCAGATTGAATTTCTGTGAGTGCAGGTCACCACTGCAATTCCCACTGCCAGGTGCGAGATGACAGGGCCTCATGCAGGGCAGGAGCCTTTAGAAAGGGAGCTTTTGAGGACTAGCTGAGTTCAAGGGCGCTGACATTGCCCCAAATGGTCTCCAAACTCTGATAAGGCCATTTTAATTTAGGAGCTAGGCTATATCAAGTAAGAGGTTGTCTTCTTTGGAGGATTGGTAACTTATCCCAAATGCAAAAGTCTGCCGCTGTGACCACTGAGCAAGCTCCGTGAGGCTGTGTGCCTTTCTCTACAGCTTGCTCTGTCCCCACTACTTCAGGGAGGACACAGATGCTTCATTATTGGTTGTGTTGGGGCCAAATAGCATCCAGACCTCTGCCACCTGTTCTTAGGCCTTCTCCCTTATACATACTTTCCTCCCTCCCCCTCGTAATGGAATTGAAACAAGAAAAAATAAAACATAAAACAGACGGAAGAGAAAAGAAAGCGTGAGGGATGTGGTTCCTAGCCTGAACTGTCATCCTCTCATCAGCTCTATGGTCACATCTTTTTTTCCTTTGAAGTTACCAGCCTAGGTTTGGATGTTGCCTTTCAATGTCTAGCATCCTAGTGTCACCAGTGGAAATGGGGTCCTTTCATGGAATTCTGAGAAAAGCATTTCTGGGGACCCAGATATGGGAGCATAAGGTTTTGTGGTACGATTTATTGAGGTTGAAACAAATGGCTGCATCCAGGTTCCCAGTATCTCCCATCTATGTCCATCCCACAGTAGAAAAAGCCCAGTCTTGTTTTCATGAAGCCCAGATCAAAGACCAGTGTCCAGAAATTATGTGCCATTGGTTCAGTCCATCAAAGCTTAATCCACTCCAGCCTTTATCCCCATCCAGCTAACCTAGTCTCTGTTCCTGACTGGGCCCCAGCAGGCTCTGCATTGCTGTTTGGAGCCTGCCCGTGGATTTCATGTGGCCAGCTGCTGGCTTCACATGGCTGCTATGGAGAGAGAACGCACCATCTAAGGGGCTGAGCTTGTGTTCCTGGTGAAAGATCCACAGAGCCTTTGTTAGGCTGAATATGTTACCTCAGGCAAGGTGCTCTTTCAAACTAACTCATTCATTCCCAATCCTTCTGGGTCTTCTGTTGTTTCCCGCCTCCCTCTAAACAATCCATTTCCTAGATTTTCTTGAGTTCTTATCCAATCCCATCCTTTTCTCAGGCTAAGCTTGCTCTTATGCCTTCTCATCTTCCATGGGCATATACCCAGCAGAGACCATTCTCCTGCTGTTTTTAGTCCTCCCTTGATAACGACTGGGCGCATGATGGGCCTTCCTGCTCACTTCAGGGGTGAGATCTCAAGGACAGAGGATGCAGTGATCTCCAGGGGGAGCCTATGCATACATGCACTTTCTAGTCCAGCAGGCTTATTGTTTCATTCAGCTCTCTAGTCTATTATGCTTAATAATGTGTGATTCTCTTTGCTCCCTCCCTTTATTATAATATCTAGCTACCTATGCTACCACTAGGAAGTATAATCAATAATCTATATAGCCTTTCATTCTTAGCGTGATTGTTCAAAGGGATGATATTTTCCAGACACATTTACAGCTACTACTTTTTCTCAGAGTACTAAAAGAAAATAATATTTGATTGATCTTACTAGTTCAAATAGCTCCAAGTCAAATTCATGACAATTTTGCTATTCAGAGATGAAGTGATTTGCACTAAAATGTAGCTAATAGATTCTGTTAAGGAGGAAACCACAGGCTCAAAATAACCTCACTGGCAATAAGGTCCATGATCAGGAACCTAGATTTAATACCTCACTAAACTGCTGTTTCACCTTTCCTATAAGTATGATCTTATTCAATTGGCCTGGAGTTTCCTGGTCAAACATCGGTAAGGTAATCTGTCCCATGATCTCTCTCCACTCCACCCCTCCTCCCCCACCCGTAGAAAGAAGAGGCAAGATTAAAACCCTTGCTATTCTCTTCCCCTAAAAAAAGGATAAAGTTGTTCTGGTCTAAAAATAATCCTTTCTTTTGTTAGTAGTTCCCTTGCCTGCCCTTGTTTCTATGAAAACCTTCGATTTTGTACAATGGGAATTCATAGATTGCTTAATAAAGCCAATTAGATCTTAGATCTTCGAATTTATGTCACTGGATTTTGCTTTTTAAACCTGGCCTGGCAATTTCTCTAACAAGATTAATGGATCCAGCTGTTGTTACAGACCCGGCTCTAGGACTTTTGCCTACAATCAGGGAACCTCTCTCCTGAAGATAGCAATAACAGGGAGTTTTGAGGAATTGGGGGCACATTGTATGGTTACGTTGAGGTATCATTTCCACTAGTTCATCTCGTCCCTGATTGGTTGGGGGAAGTTAACATATTACATTGATGAAATATTGCTATCCAATAGTAGAGTAATGTAGCACTCATAGAGTTGCTGGAAGGATTATAAAGACTTGGCCACATTATAAATACACATCCTTATAATAATACATTTTTAAAAATTAGATAATTAGGCCACTTCTGAGCCCAGTTCTAGACTCTGTTTTCCCAGCATAATATGGTGATGAGTGGAATCAGAAACTGGTCTTGCGCTGTGCTCGCTGCTTCAGAAAATCACCGTGTTGTGCTCTGAGCTGCTAATTGTGAAGTAATGCAGCTTCTTGGGACAGCATCTCCCAAAAGGGGCCTGTTTGCAATTAAAGCCTTTCCCCAACCCCACGTGTGTGTCCTCAGCCACATCCATCGCCTCCCCTGGGTTTCTGTCGCCCTTCTAGAATGTTTTTTAACTTAACACATGTTTTGATCAAACAGAACATAGAAACAGAACCCTCTGTATCCATCGCAGAAATTCAAGGTTTGAAGAGATGGTAGCAAATTCTCATTTGCCAGAAATCTAAGGTTGCTATAAGTAACATTTTCTTTTAAATGGCAGGAATACTACCTCTTTCTCCTCCTGCAGAATGACATTTGTCGCACATGAACATTCTAAGTTTTCAGTGCAATCCACTCATTATTTTATAGACCCCTAGCCCTTAGCAAGTATTAGAAAACCACATCGCATCGTGTCTGCGAGGGCTGCATTTTGCATATGGATCTTTGATTTGTCTGACAGCTGTGGAAGAACCCAGAGCCAGGCAAAGCTCTGGAGAGCCTGCATGTGTGGGTAGAAAGGGTGCATGCACAGGTGAGGATTAGCTTACATGCTTTTCCTTCTGATCTGCTCCGTTTCTGCTAGAAACATATACCTTAATTGGGGAGGAAGCATGGTCCACTTAGCAGATGCTCTTTCCAGGAAGAAGAGACCCCAGATTCAGTCCCAGCTCAGCTGTTTCTTGTCACTATCTGTCATCTTTGGCAAGTCCCCGAACTTCTCTGGGTCTCAGTTGTATCCTCTCCAGAGTTTAGAGGTTTCAAGTGTGAGACTTCATAATGTGCATTTTAATGTGTCTACAAAGTGATGCGGGAGACCTATAGGACATTATCCGAGAGAATGAAATCATCCTTTTTGGTTGTTTTGGACGGATCTCGCTACTTCAGATTGGTGCACGCGGTGGTTGGTTAGGTTGACTATTTGCTGGTAACATTCTAACAAGTTGAATGTGGAACAGAGGCAGCGAGACCATGGCTACTGAGCTACCCAGGACTGCCTGTTGCCCAGCTCAATAGATAGTTAGGGCAATTTTGGTAATTGATGTTCTCATCATTATTTTTAGAGATGTGAAAAGCAAGAACTGAATAAGCTTAATAATCTGCATACATATGACAGAGCTGGTATAGCCATTGGATTTAAACCCAGTTTTCCCATCTCTCCTAGCTGCTGTGGCTGCCAGTCCAGTTGCCTGCTCCTTGCTCCAGTGGGTGCCCTGCTGAAAAGTATTGTTTTAACCATACTAGGTGAAAAGGGGATGGCAATCTCAAGGCATCCTGTTCCAGGAGGCCTGGTGGTTGTGAACTTTTGATCTGGACAAAGAGCTCCTTTGGCTTCCCAGTTCTTCCCTCTGCCCCCCTGAGGGGTTGATTTGTTTTCAGTTTGTGGGGAGCTTGTTTGATCCTTTGGGAATATGCATTGGTGCACATCTCGGAAGAAGAAGCTGCTGTCCTGATGTGAAAAACAAGAGCTTCATTCCAGTGTCTAGCTTCCTCCAGAACGACTCTGATTATGTCTCTTTTGAGCAGTGAGACCGAAATACACAGAGAAGCAATGGCCCAGGGAAAGGGCAGCGTGTTCTATTAACGGACTTAACTGAGTCTAAGTGGTTAATACTTCCTGAGAATCAACAGCACAAATTCATTGATTCTTCAACATAATCCAATACTATCCTCCTCCACTTTTTAAAATATTCTAACACATGTTAGTGAGACGCTAATCTGGAATCAGGAATTTGCCCCAATAAATGTTCATAACAGAGGCAGTAGTGTTAATGGGGATTATTAATTGGAAGGAGAGAATGACTCACCACGACATCTTGAAAATTATTAATATATGGTTTCATTAACAAGTGCTATGGCTATCCTCAGAGACCAATCAATGCCCCACCCCAGGACGTGTAAAGTTCCCTAAACTTTGACAATTTTTATATCATATAAATATATTGAGAAAATAATAGGAGTGGCTTGCCTTCATTGGAAAGCTTGCCTTACTCGTGCCAGGATGTGATTTACCCTACTCCTGGTTAAGCCAGTTATTGCACTAAGTAACATTATTAGCGTTTTAGAAATTAACTATGCACTAAACCATGTTTTTAATTATGAACAATCCCATTGTAATTCAAGACTTCAGGTAATTAAATTTAAGAGAATACTCCATAGCTTTTTAATTCATTGTATTTGCTAGCAATTTTGTGGTCAATTACATGTATTGCAGTTTTGGATGCCTAAAAAACGAAGTATGTTTTTGGTATCAGGGCAGAATTAACATAAGGTGATTAAATGGCATGAATACAAATAGATGTTCAACCATTGAGTAGGAAAGTTCTTGATGAAAGAAGAGCAGGAAATGAGAAGGATGGCAAGATGGTTAAAAAAGGAAGAAAGGAGAAATTGTTACCAAGCTACAAGGTAATCATTCTGGGTACTTCTCTGAGGGTTAAAGCAGTGAGAATAAGTTTATATTCTGAACTGAAAAAATCTAGAAGGCACTTTCTTTTCTATCTCTCTAGATTTTTCATAGCTATTACACACACCATCTATTGGTGGGACATCCTCTCATTAGGCACTAGAGGAAAACCAACAGAATGGACTAGAAGGGAGACACTAGCTTTGTGGTGAGAAAAGAATGCAGGTGCACCTCCTTTTATCAAACAGCATAAGGGTTCTGATTCTTGGGAAAAGGAAAAACAAAGATGGGTCTCAGGCATCAACACTGCCCGGCACCAGCATGCGGAACACAAATCTGAGACTGGATTTTGAAAATCAATCGTCTAGAATAAGGTGTAAATGGGTCTGCACTTAGCTTACTGTTCAACTTTTCAAGTCCTTTTATATGCTTAACCTGCTCTTCACTCCTATCAGTAGGTGTTAGGTTTTTAATATATATTTGCCAAATTCCAGTTATAGCATAGTGCTGTGACAAATTTTCCCATATTTTCTTTAAGCCTGTACTATTTTCACTAAATATTCTAACTCAATTTAATTTGCTTTTTAAAGTAAATTTTTAAGACACTAACCCGAAACACATAAAAAGTTCAGTATTGTGCTTCACAAATATAAGAAAACCTTAAGCGTAAGGACAATGCAAGTGATGACATAAAATTTTTAAATAGCAGCAATAAACAAGAGAACAGAGGGTCTAGCCTGTGTAATTAAATTTCAAAAAGGTATATTCTTAGGGTATTGGCTGGCTAGGAGAGTAGCAGGGGAGTGTGTGGAAAGTGGGAGTAATATTCAGTGGAGACTCTGAGAGGAGTAGTTTAGGTGAACAAAATTAGATCCTATCTCACCCCTAAGTAGTTGAAGGGACTTTACCACCTGCTGCCCATATTAAACCCCTGCTTGGAATTTCTCTAGTGCCAACATTCAACCAAGAGTGAAATAAAAAACCACTTACAGGAAGAATATGGGAAAACCTCACATAGTTGAAACACCAAAAGCAAGAATAAAAACTATTACTGCCAAAACCCACTTCTAAAAAAGTCCTAAAGTTTCATTCCCTGAGATTTTACTCCAAAAGCTGCAAAAAAGACTTCACCAATTTTGACTAATGTAAGCCCAGACTTTTCTGCCTGAATGCTGCAAGGATATCCAGGTTGGATTGCTGTAGATATGGATGGATACGTGAAGAATATGTAGGTATTAATGTCATTGTAGAAAATTTTTGCACCACTGATGACAAACTCTTGCTCCATGTTGCTGAAAAGCCTTTATGGACAAGGATACATACTGTTAGTTGTACCCTTTGCCTGTTTTTCATCGTACTTCCTCCTTCTGACCCTTGTATGCTGAGCACATTCTGCAGCAACTCTTCCTTGTCCAGTGAACTCTGTGATCAAAGGGCTGCCCCTCTCGCCTTTGGGGGCAAAGGATGTTATTTTACCAGTCTGTTTGAAACTGAGCTCCTTTAGTGGTCACATCTCTTGAGAAATATAAGAATGTGGCAGAGACTCAAAATCACTGGATTAGCTACATCCGTGAGTTTTCTTGGAAAACAATATGTATACCCTGGGAATAAAAGTGCCCTTCTGTCTCGTCTTTTTGTGTATAGAAAACACTTAGATATCAACTCTGGGAGAGTGGAGGAGAGAATTTAACATACTTCTGGTAAGGAAGTGTCTCAGAAAGATTATTTTTGGTTTCCTAAAGAAAGGAAATGGTTACTCCATTCTTTTAGCTTATTATGTACAAAATCAATAGTGGGAACTTTATTGAAGGAAGGGTGCTCTCTACCAATAGGCTTACTGTACCAGGCTGTGGGGAAGCCAGAAGGTGAGAGAAGCCATCCCTATCCTTGAGAGCTCCATCAGAAAGGCATTTGAGAAAAAGCAATGCCCACATCCTTCCAGCTCCCTGACTTTGAACCCTAAGAGTGCTGGGCTGAGGTCTTCCCCTGTATGTAGAGGGAGAGAGGCTCAGCTCAGTCTCCAGCCTTTTCCTCGGGGAGAGCACTCAGCTCAGTCACTTGGATTGACCCAGCTTCTTACCAGCACTGCTCCAAGTTTGCAAACCTCTTCCTAAGGTGATTTCTAACCTCACTTCCACTTTATGCCGCATAGTATTGCTGTCTTGCTTCTCTATCCTGGAAGCTTATTCTTGAGAGTCACTCTGGATCCCCATTCCTTGAGCACTGAGTACCTCTTATTAGTCTCCTGTTTGTCCTCTTTGGACCTCGAGGCCTATTTTATACCACATCCCAAGATGGAGACCTCTTTACCGGTGCCAGGTCCTCCCTACAATGGTCAGGGGAGGAGAGACAACAGTGCATCAGTGCGTCGGCTTGTACTTCTGGATGGCGGAACCCAGGATCATACTTAGTTTGTCAAAACTAACACCGAGTTAAACATGCAATGTGTGTTTATATAAGCATGCATGGGAAGTTCCCTTCCTGAATTTAAGTAAAGCCACATATAGCCTTTGAGAGGAAACAGAGGAAAGGCAACTGAAGAGGATTTCAACAAACCATAAATCTGATCTTAATTGGAAATTTAAAGTCCTTGAAGCAAGACCAAAGTGACAGAAAAAAGAAGTAAAGCTAATGTGATCAAGCTGGAATCAACCCTGGTCACCAGCGAAGACACACAGCATTTTCAAGGAAAATGCTTCTGGATAATGTTTCCTGGAAACCAATGGGAAGTGAGATTAGCTATTTTCTCTCCCAAATAACGTGTGTTTTTGTCATTATAATGTAACATTTGCAGAAAATCAACAATATGCTGGCCTTCTGTTCAGCATGGTCCCCTGTAAAACGATTTTATTCAGTGTGAGACAATGATGATCACAGGAGAAGCCCAAGTCTATGGCCACATTGAAGGTTAGGGACAGAAATTAGAACAGGAAGGGGCATGACAGAAGAAAATAGGATATTAAAGCCAAATGGGCAATAAAACTTAATTAAAACTATAGTCCTACATTTTTAAAAAATGATGGCAACATTGGAGCATATGACAATAACACTCCATTAATATAACAACTTCTGGGTTGCATGTGTTCCACAGAAATGAATTTCCAGATAACTGAGGCTTGCACAAGCACTAGGTCAATTTTCAACCTAACGGTTTTTTTCTGGATCCAGTCAAGAATGCTTTCTGTACTTCTATTGCCTTCCTAAAAGAGATGATTGATTATATTTTGGTCCTTGATTGACAATTTAAAGAAAACATTATCCACATATATTATAATCTTACTGATCTTTTAATGTAGTGTCCAAAGTGAGACAACCTAAAGTGGGAAAGAGGCACTTCTAGTAACTGTGCCAGGACTTGGTGTAAATGGAGTCTGTGTCAGGAAGATCAGGGAGTGGTCACTCTACAACTCTAGGCTGGCATGATGCTCTCTGCATGTAACTGTTTTTTTCCGAATCATCTGCTCTTGAGAGGCAAGGCAGTCACTTTGTTGACATCTAACAGGCCGCATGTCCCAAATTTCTCCTAATTCACTGCTTCAAATGGCGGGCATTCAAATGGGAAATTAGACTGCTAATCTCATTTAGAAATACATATTAAATGAGGAGCACCTGTCGTGGAGTTACAGAGGAAGAGTTACAGAGGAAGAGTGGTATAAATGACCTTCTTACCTGAGGTATTTCAGCTCTGGATTAGGATCCAGGGGAGCTAATGCAGGTCCCAGGTTAAGGAGGGATGGGTGTTTGGTAAAACCATGTTTCTGAAATCAGGTTGCATTTTACCTATAAGGTTTGTTTGCTGCCACTAATGTCGATTTTGTTCTTTATGATTTATAAAAGAAGCTATTGTGATGTCTCTCCTGGAACACCTCGGTGACTGCAGGGATGTGTACTAGTTGGCAGTAGCCCACAGTCAATGTTTGCACAACCTCACCACAATGTCTTGTCTGAATTAGCAGGGATAATGGCACAGTGATAATTGCCAAGATATGTGAGATGTCAGGCATTCTCCTAGACGGATTATGTACAGCAACACGTGCTCCACTATCACATGTGAAATAGTGTGATTTTAAAACTCAGGTGATATTAATTTGAATAATATTATAAATAATATGATAGTGAATATTGCTCCCAGGGAGGAGGAACGCGATGAGTGAAAGCCCTGTATCCCAGTGTAATCCTGAGGTAGTGGAAAAGCCTGGAAGTAGAACACTCTGGAATTAATAGTTTGTCAACTTTTCAAGAAGTGCCTATCCCTGTTGGAAATGTCAAGAATCAAACATCCCAAGTAAATCATCTCTCTGTCATCAACATTTTAGGGACAAAGACACAAAAATTCAACCCCTACAGATGTTTATCATGCATTATTTTGACTTACTACCACTCTGTGTGGGTTATTAAGATAGCCACTTCATCATCCCCATGATCATGTGTTAGACAGGTGTTGGCAAGAGCCAGCTGGCCTTGCACCTGCTCTTTAAAAGCAAGATGGAAGTAAATGAACTTGGCAGACTGTGTACTCATCTTTCCATTACTTTACATTACAGAAGGTCATTTACTTGGTGTTTATATGACCAAAAATGGTTCTGTAATTTCAGTTCTCTTCCTTGTCAAATAAGTAAATCTGACTTTAGTAATTCACATCTAGATAACCATGTGTAGAGAGAGTAGTGATTTTTCCACTCAGTAAACAATTACTTTTTGAGAAAATTGGGTGAGTTGGTATAAGATTCTTTCAAGAACCTACGGCTGAAATATATTTAGGTAAATAACACATAGTATATCATAACCACAATGTTCAACTCTATTTTTCAGACAGACCTACAGAGGACAAAGGAAAGGCAGCTATAGTGTTCCTCTTGCACAGTAGAGCCCAGGAAATTCTGGCAATTAATCATCAGTCATCCAATATAAATAATTACTTAATAAATATAATCCTTTCGTGCTAGGAACTTCCAATTCAAATAGAAATTAAAAATAGAGTTAGCTGCATAGAGAAATGTGCAAACTCCATGATGACTGTACATCATGTAGTTGAGATCATGGAATAAACAAATTATTATTTACACCCAAAAGAGTAGTTATAATTTGGGGTTTTGTAATGAATGAACTTCCCCTTCCCAAGCATGAGTCAGTTTTTTTTTTTTAGCATAAAGCAGCCAGGGAGTTGCCACCTGAGTTCTCAGTGGGAACATACTTCTGGGCGGAAGAAATGGTCCTTCCTGAGTTCTTTGAAGCAGAAGGGAGTGTGCTTTGTAACCATGGGAAAGAGGGACATTCTGACAGGTAAGGTGCGGTACTAGGAGGGCAAGAAGTCATAGGGGAGTGGTAAAGATAATAGTTAGAGCATGAGGAGGGAGAGGCAAAGTTTTGATAATGCTTTGTGGCAGTTTAGTGGTGGTTTGGAATCTTTAATACCATCTTCACCCAGATCATGATCTGTTGTGCCAACATCAGCATTACTACCAAACCTGGATTGAATGACAGATGATAGATTGATAGATATTCTTATTATATGTCTTTCATTGATATCATAGAGTAGAGTAAAAAGCTATCACCTCTAAAAAATGATCAAACAGAGCTAGAAATAATGTGTAGAGGTAGGAACTAGAAAACAGAAAGAAAAAACATAGGACTTCTAATCAGCTGGGTCTACACACCAGCTCTAGAGAAATAAAAATGCAAATGAGTGAAACCCTATTCTTTCATTTATCAATTTATAATTCAGTTATCCATTCACTCATCTTAACACTTTGTAAGCGGGCATTTTCCCGCCACTCTGTGGTAGCGTTTGAAACACTTTCCTTTGTGCAGGGATACATTACAAAACTTGCACTGGAGCTTTGCTTTGAATAAGGGGTGAACTCGAGGCAGGGACTGAACTGGAATAGTATGTGGAGCTAACTAAGTATGAAGATGAAGCCCAGAATCTCAGGCTAGGAGTCAGTGGGAATCCACTGGTAGAGTGAAAGTTGGAGCAGATGCAATTACATGTGACCATTATTAGTGAGATAATACCGTATCCATGACAAAGTTAAAATTGAAGAGTGCTGAATCAGAGCCCAGTGGTCCAGTCCTGTAGGCCTACACTATCTCATAATCTAGAGTTGGAATTATGGGAGTGGTAGGGACAAGAAGAAGCATGTTTCTGAAGCCATGTCTAAATTAAAACCAAGAGGAATAAGTGACAATTTTTTAGGTGACTCTGATTTCTCTAGTTTGTTACACTATATAGCTAAAAGCATCATTATCAGATAGAAAAAAACTGAATTTTAAAGATTTAAAAAAAATGGAACAGGTTGAAGAGGGTATTTTGGGGAAGGCTGAGGGAGTTGAGCTCTTACTGCCGTCTACCATATGGATATCTCAATATCAGAGGGCAGTTATGCATGTGGACTAGAGATTTGAGCTATCACCACTAATTATGGTTAAATCTAGGTGGTGGGGTGGATAAAGTCTTTGAGAAGTCAAAGTAGAGTGAGAACCACTGGGAACCATGGTGTGTTCATCTTTAACCTCTATACCCAGCAGTACTCTAGCTGTCTCATGCTAAATTTTCTTACTTTATCCTAATGATTTTCTTACTTTATTCTTCTGATTTTATAACTTTTCCTCTCACTGTGCCTTCAGATGGGATATTCTGGCTCTTAACTTTCCCTCTGGGCCACAATGTATGTTTACATCTAAGTATGCTGTTGTCAGACACTCAGAGCAACTAGATGATCTGGTCCATCCTAGCCCATAGGATTCTACACCCCACTGGGTGGGAAGGGCAATGGGGCAGAAAAAGCAAAGTCATCTTTGAAGGAGGGATAGAGATATGAGGAAAGAACTGAAGGTGAGGTCTGCTGGCAAACCACATCGGTCGTATAATAGAGCTTCATTTCATGAGTAAATGTCATTCATCTTGCTTCTTTAAGATTGACATTAAACCACTAATTGTGCATCTCCTGATATTTACTTAGGATGAGAAAAAAGTAAGAGATTTTTTACTTTTTTAGAAAGACTATGCTTCAGAAACCATAATTCAAGTTTCAACTTTTTCTGCCAATAGTGGCTACCTTGTCACTAAATTTTAGGGCCTGAGTTTCCTTGTGAGCAAGATCAAAGCAGCAACAAGAGCTATTCTATAATACACATATAAGTTTACTTTCTTCTTCCCACCTTCATCCGTGTCCTCCAACTAACTTTAAAATACTATAGGATCTAAGATTTTCACCAGTCTCATAACTCAGTCTGAAGTACTCACTGCCTTCAAACTTATTGTAAACTAGTGTCTCAGCGCATGAAATTGTGCAAGACCTGGGACCCCAGGCCCCGCCTTACCATGGGTCTCCCCTGAGTCCTGCCATGCCGTGAAACCCAGAGTCAAGTCCCATCATGCCATGGGAGCCTCGCCATGCACACAGCCCCATCCACTCTCACATCCACAGCAGTGCACACAATCTCCTGGTGACCGGTCTTTGGTCATTATGGCATTAGGACCACTGGATTTTTATAATATAGATTCTCTAGCATAGTCTGTTTTTAAGATCACATCTATGATGCTGGAAGATTTATTGGGGAGGTAAAGGCAGAGGTGTGGTCTTAGGAGGACGTTGGTGTCTCTAGGACCTAAGATCCCTGGTGGTATGTAGCATATGGAGATATGCTGATGTTTTATGTAGTTGTTTATTGATTGAGCTCCTTAGACTTTTTAAACTTTCTTCTACTTTCATTTAAATTGGAAAATAGTAACAATACTGTGAGAATGTCTATAACAGAATGCTTAATATGTTCTGCACATTACACAAAGCTTTTTGCACAAGTGATATTGCTTAGTCTTTTGTAGCAAACTTATGAGTTATAATGCCACCCACCACCCACATTTACAGAGGGGAAAACACAAATTTTGACACATCACAAAGTAACTATTTCAAAGTTACTCAGCTAAGAAGTGACAGGGACAAGAAGAAGGTTAGAAACCTCAGACTCCCCAAAGTGGCATTCCTGTACCTCACAGCCTGCCTGTCCTCATGCAGGATCCAAGAGGCAGGCGGGCATCTCTTTGCTGCATAAGGAGCTTTGAGAAACTGAATAGATAACACTTGATCCCAATGCATTCCCTTCACTTAGTTCCAGTGGGCTTAGTTGTGAATGAGTATGACCCTTTATTACTCAGTGGAGGTCATGTCATTCAGGTCATTCAGTTACTCTAACCCTTCATTTCTGAGTGGTCACTGGTGACTCGCTGTTTTGAAAAAGCTCCTTAATTTCCCAGGATGTTCTTCCTATTCTCTCTAGCCTAAGATCATTGCAGAAAAGGACACTTAAAAGTCTCCCAAATTAGATTACATTCCTATCTACTTCATAGAATTTATGTGAAGCTTAAAGGAGCTTATGTGGTTAAGGTGCCCCTTCAATTGTAAAACATCACACAGATAGAAAATTAATATGATTTTGATTTCCAAGAGTATGTCATATGTCATCACTTTTCATTATCCAAAGTAAATCATTAAGATAGTAAAAATGATAGTTAACTTGCTGCATGCTAACTGTATTAGGCTAAGAACTTTATGTGGATTATTTCAGCTATTTTCCAAACCATCCTATGAGGTCTGTAGGATAAACATCTCAATTTCACAGATGGAGAAACAGCTCTAAGTGCTTAAGAAATTTGAGACAATCATCTGGATATGAACCTTGGAGGTCTGACTCAGGATGACTTTTAAAATTCTAGCGATCTCATGCCTTATTTGTTAGGTGATTTGTTTCACTTCGTAATCAGAAACAAAAATTTGCAAATCAGATTTTCTGTATTACATTTATAATGTGGTATTTTAGATTTCCAATATTATTCTATATTTGTCAGTTTTTTACATAATTGACATATATAATTGTGGATTTCTCTTCCTCTCTTCTTATGTGCAGACATCCATGAACACAGCCTATGTTATTTGTGACATGAATGGATGAACAGCAAAAATGACTAATATCCCCTGACAATCTAAGAGCTCTCAGCCAGGTAACTGTCTTGAAGTGAAACATATATCTGAAATATATCACTCTGAAAGAGAATGAAATGTAACAGTAGGCAGAAATCTGGTTTCGATTAGTGTGGTGCTATGGATTGTTCTGGACAGATTAGATGCAATTAATGCCATGTTATCTGGACAGCCACAGTCTTTGTGTCAGTAGTCTGCTGGTATATGATCTAGTGACTACTCTTTTATGGCAGTTTTTGACAGATAAGGTCATATTTTATATGTAAATTTATACTGTTTTGATATTTTATTATAAGCATATAACGATTTCTTCATGTTTTAAACATTCATCCTATACAGCATGTTTTAAAACTATAAAATAATAAATATTTTAAAAATCTTTAGTGGTTATGGACTTTTCTGATCCATTCCAATTTTTATAGCTAAGATTTTTGGACTAATGTCTAGAGATAGAATGAGGGCCAATTGTTGCATCTCATGCTTCGGAAGCAGATGTTCCCTGGACAATTCCATCAGGAGAGTGCAGCTTCTGTATCTTCTGGGCTTCCCATTCTTTATAAATCTATTGTTAGCTACAAACCCTCAGGGTTGTTTTTCTCTGACACTAAAAGCCCTGTCATCCTCTACCCTCATGAGGAAGAAAACTCAGTGTCTCCACATATAAAATTTTTATAAAGAAGTCTATATTAGATTACACTTCATGTTCAATAATAGCCATACAAGCAAATAAGGTCTACCAGTACACAATCTTTTTCACCTCAATCTAACACAAATTAGACTTTTGAAAGTTTTCTGGGGGAAGAAGGTCCTGGGAGGGTGCCCATGAATGTAATGGAGGAACGGGCATTAGTGGAAGTGGCTGGCACAGATGTTAACATGGTATGTCATATTA